>CAJNDT010005556.1:947278-954778 GCA_905221615.1 Symbiodinium sp. CCMP2592 | reverse complement strand
GAAGAAGCCGGCCGCAGCCATTGCGACAGCGAAGGCCAAGGGCTCCATGCCGAAGGCCAAGGCCAAGGCCTCCGCCGTGGCGAAGGCGAAGGCGAAGGCATCCCCAGTTGTCATGCCGAAGGCGAAGGCTTCGAGCAACAAGGTTGTGAAGACCATCCGGAAGCGGTCGGGGTGGATCGTGGAGTACCGCAGAAAGAGCACATGCGGCTCCATTTACGGCAAATGGGTGTCGCCAAGCGGAGAGATCTACAAGAGCTGTTCCCAGGCATCCGCTGTTGGCTTCGACGAGGAGCCTCCTCATCATCTAATGCAGGGTTTTCACGGTTTGTTGGTAGTTATTCTGGTATTGTGTCTATATAGCTTCGAACATGTATGGAGGTATAATATATGCACTATTTATGGGTTTCGCTTTGTAAAGGGTTGTGTATTGAAATTGTTGTGCCAGGATGGGCCCAACAAGTGAGCATCCGCCTGATGCATTGTATTTTCCATGTGGATGGGTGCCGTTTTGACACGACCTCCGATGCACCCCTTTTGCAAACAGCATGCATCACTATCGCATCGATGCTCTGTCCGTGCAAAGAGACGACAGTTGTGATGAAGCATACTTTGCCAACGGCTGCATGTGCTATGTACTCACACATATATAGTCGATTAAGATGTAAAGCAACCTGTGACAGGCTCAGTCGCCCATGCTTCGCGACGAGGCAAGATGAGGACGAGTGCTCAACACTGTGAAGGACGATTCTTTGAATGTGCTCATGTGTCCAGTGGTGCATGCAAGGTTGTATATACTCTTGAGATCTGTAAGTACCAGGGTGTACCACAGTGTTCCACGCAGGTCTCATTGGATTGGTTTGAGGGGATTCGTCATACGGGTTATAATAGTTCGGTTGTGTTGTTGATGATGATTCTGATGTTGATGCTGGTGTCCTTGCAACAGGATGATTTTCTTTATGATGTTAGGGCTTAAGGTTTATAGGGTTTAGGGTTTGGTTTAGGGTTTAGGGTTATAAGGTTTGATGTCATTGCATGCATGTAGCGTTTTTTGGTATCATGTCCATGCAGTTCATGTGCTGCAACGAGACGGTGCATTCATGTGTCGGGAAGACCATCGTGGCTGCCGCATGTGTTCAAGCTCCGTGATTTTGTGCATTGCATCAGCACCGCGATTGCTTCTCAGGGTTTATGGGTTTATAAGCTTTGTAAATAGGGTCTATACATAGTACTGTTACAAAGGGCTTTTGTATAGGCCACTGTGGATTCATCGAAAGAGTCGGGCAACACGTAGCACGTCTTTTGGAGGAGCTTTAGCAAATCATCGGTATATATTGAATGAGTTATACGTGTGCTTTTCTAAAGTCACCTCCACTCGCAGGGCACGGCTCGCGAGTCGCAGAAGCAGGGCTTGGCTCGCTTCGTTTTTCCGTGGGCCGACATGTCGTTGGACCTCGCTAAAGTCGGCAGAAAGAGTTTCGTTTCACAGAGTGGATTATCGGAGATTTTGCGAGCAGTGCGAGAAGCCGATTCCTTGCCGGAAGGCATCTCCCCGAGTGCCGTTAAGCGGGCTCGGACGAAAGCGATGTCACCTGACACACCTTATGGTCAGATGTTGAAGGAATGGAAACTGCGAAGCACGACCGGAGAAGAAATGACAGTGGCTTATTTGGACCCGGCAGCCTGTTTGTATCATGCTGTCGACTCTTGCACCAAGTTTGGAGCTTTCGTGCAAGACATCGTGCGGACCAGAGAGCCCAGCATCAACCGGCGATGGCACATAGTGCTGTACAGCGACGAAGTCGCACCGGGCAATCAGTTAAAGCCCGTGAACTCCCGGAAGCTCCAGACTTTCTATTGGAGCTTCCGGGAGTTCGGGGCCAGCTTGTGCCAGGAGGATGCATGGATGGTACTCACGACTGTGAGATCCGATACTGTCAACAAGTTCAAAGATGGATTCACACAGTTGGCTAAACATGCCATGCTGAGCTTCGCAGCTCCACACGGCAACTTCCGGCTTGGCTTGTCGATGGGCCGATTTGTGATGTGTGCCGAACTGGCAACGGTGGTCAGCGATGAAAGTGCTTTAAAGCACACCTTTGAGAACAAAGGCGCCGGTGGCAAGATGCTCTGCCTGCTGTGTCGCAACACTGTACAGCGACGATATGCCAGCTTGCCACTGCATCCCAGCTTAGTGCTGCACACTTGCACGGATTTCAGCAAGTTCAAGCTCCACACGCTGAACTCGGTCACGGCAAGCATTAGGCATTTGGCAGACAAGGTGGGCACCAGCACGAAGAAGGAGTTCGAAGAACTCCAGACCAATCTGGGCTTCAACTACTGCCCTGAGGGTGTGCTTAGTTGCCCGGAGTTGCTGGAGGTCTTCGACCCGACTAAAGGGGCGATGTACGACTGGGCTCACGTTTATCTGGTAGCAGGCCTTTTTCATCTGGAGATGAACCTGCTTATAGCCAAGCTGGTGCAGGCCGGAGTGACCCACGAGCAGATCCAGCGAGGATTGCTCCAGTACAGTTTGCCGTCCCACTTCGCCAGCTTTGGCGCCTTTGTGAAGAACTGCTTCGTGAAGAAGAAAGGCAGCGAGTGGGACTTCAAGTCGTCGGCGAGCGAGGCTTTGACAATCTATCCCATTCTTCGGGACATCCTCGCGAACTTGAGGCCATCATTGTCAGAAGATGCCCGCAATGCCATCCGGTGTTTCCTGTTGCTTTGCACGTGTGTGGACTTGGTGCAGAAGAGCTTGTCGGAAAGGGTTGAGCCGGCAGACTTGCGAAGGGCCATTCAGAGCCATCTGATGGCCTTTTTGCAGGTCTACCCCGAGGAACGATTCATCCCTAAGGGCCATCTGGCCATGCATTTGCCTGCCCAGCTTGAGCATCACGGCCTTCTCATCAGTTGTTTGACTCACGAGCGCCGCCACAAAGAGTTGAAACGTTTCGCAAACAACTTGACCAATGCCCGTCCGGGCACGGAGCGAGGGCTGTTACAGGAGCTGATGCTCACCCATTTGGAGTCGCTGGAGCGGGTGCCTTTGGGGTTTGGGACCGAGCTTCATGCCCCGAAGCCGGCTAGCATGGCCCTGCAAAGGGCATTCGCGAGCTTCTTCGGACTTGTCGAAGCGAAGGGGTTGACCATGGGCTCAAAGGCTCGAGTTCCGAAGGTTCCAGCCGTGGCAACAGGAGACATCATCATCGTGAAGGAGCCGCAAGCTGTTGCTGAGGTCCTATATCATTGCCAGTATAATGACCACGTGTTGACTTGCATTACCCTCTACGAGAGGGGTGCCAAACCCAACCAATTCAAAGAAGTGCATGACAACTGCACATTCGTGAACCCTGATGTCATCATTGGGGCATGCTTTACTCGTCGTTCCGATGACGGCTTTGTCTATGTCGTCCCTCAGCATTTTGCTTTGTGAGAAGATCCGGCCGAACATGCAGAAACAACCGCTCTCACTTACTCTAAAGCTTTGGTGATATCTGAAGGTATCCAGGTCTAAGAGCTTCTGCTCTATAGATGCTATATATGTATAGGCTTTACATTAAACCCCATTTTTATAAACCCTAAATCCTGAACCCTAAACCCTATATAAACCATTGGTCACACTGCTCGTTTGAAGCCTGGAGCTCTGCAAGCTTTAGGTTTAGCTGTATGTTTTAGATTTCGGGTTCATATGCTATAAGCACTTTCGCTCAATGCGTATCTCGTGAATGTTTCATAGAATGTACTTTTTCCTAGCAAGTGGATTGTAAGAAATAGGTCAATCAAAACTTTCGTGCTATCCAAAATATTTAAAAAAAAGCGTTTCCACCACCCGCGAACAAAAGTAATATACACACACAGAAAGTGCACCGGCCCCTGTTGCAGGCAGCCGCAGCTGGCCAGGAGCAGGTCAAAGGGATCTCAGGGTGGATTTGCCGTGTTGAAAGGGGTTGTTTTTAACATATTTTTAAAGAGGGCATGCTGGACTCGAAGGGTTTGGAACCTGTTTTGGGAGGTGTATGTGCAGAGAAAATATGGAAAAAACGATCACTTATAACTAGGTTAATATGTGCCTTAAGTCCACTTAGCACACTTAGCTATAACTGCCATAACTGGGTTGCCTATCTGACCTAAGCTGCTTAGTAAGTGGCTCCGAAACCATCGAAAACCAAGTGGACTAAGCTGACATAGCCTAAGTGGTTTAACCATTTGCAAGTGTATGCTATGCAATTGCTATGTAAGCTATTTGAATACAACCGACCCCGACGATCCAAGCAGCGCCCCAGCCCCCTATAAGCGCCCTCAGCGCCCTCCGCGCCCTCAGCGCCCTCAGCGCGCTCAGCGCCCTCCGCGCCCTCAGCGCTCTGAGCGCCCTGAGCGCCCTCAGCGCCCTCCGCACCCTCCGCGCCCTCCGCGCCCTCATCAGCGCCCTCAGCGCCCTCAGCGCCCTCAGCGCGCTCCGCGCCCTCAGCGCCCTCCGCGCCCTCAGCGCCCTCAGCGCCCTCCGCGCCCTCCGCGCCCTCAGCGCCCTCAGTGCCCTCAGCGCCCCAGCGCCCTATAAGCGCCCTCAGCGCCCTCCGCGCCCTCAGCGCGCGCTCAGCGCCCTCCATGGCACGCCGCGCCCTCACCTCCGCGCCCTCAGCGCCCTCAGCGCCCTCAGCGCCCTCAGCGCCCTCACGCCCTCAGCGTCTCAGCGCCCTCAGCGCCCTATAAGGCCCCCTCAGCGCCCTCCGCGCCCTCAGCGCGCGCTCAGCGCCCTCCGCGCCCTCAGCAGCCGGCCCTCAGCGCTCAGCGTCCGCAGCGCCCTCAGCGCCCTCCGCGCCCTCAGCACCCTCAGCCCTCCGCGGCCTCCGCGCCCGCAGTGCGTCAGAGCCCTCAGGGACCTCAGCGGGCTCCGCGCCCTCAGCGCCCTCAGCGCCCTCCGCGCCCTCAGCGCCCTCCGCGCCCTCAGCGCCCTCAGCGCCCTCCGCGCCCTTAGCGCCCTCAGCGCCCTCCGCGCCCTAGAACCATCCGCGACCTCCGCGACATCAGGCCCTCCTGCGCCATACAGCGCCGCGCCTCAGCATTCCGCGCCCTCAGCGCCCGCAGCGCCCCAGCGCCCTATAAGCGCCCTCAGCGCCTCCGCGCCCTCAGCGCGCTCAGCGCCCTCCGCGCCCTCAGCGCTCTGAGCGCCCTGAGCGCCCTCAGCGCCCTCCGCACCGCCTCCGCGCCCTCCGCACCCTCATCAGCACCCTCACCGCCCTCAGCGCCCTAGCTCAGCGCCCTCAGCGCGCTCCGCGCCCCCTCAGCGCCTCAGCGCCCTCCGCGCCCTTAGCGCCCTCAGCGCCCTCCGCGCCCTCCGCGCCCTCAGCGCCCTCAGCGCCCTATAAGCGCCCTCAGCGCCCTCCGCGCCCTCAGCGCGCGCTCACCCTCCGCGCCCTCAGCATCCCTCCCTCAGCGCGCTCAGCATCCCTCAGCGCCCTCCGCGCCCTCAGCGCCCTCAGCGCCCTCCGCGCCCTCCGCGCCCTCAGCGCCCTCAGCGCTCTGAGCGCCCTGAGCGCCCTCAGCGCCCTCCGCACCGCCTCCGCGCCCTCCGCGCCCTCATCAGCGCCCTCCGCACCCTCAGCGCCCTCAGCGCCCTCAGCGCGCTCCGCGCCCTCAGCGCCCTCCGCGCCCTCAGCGCCCTCAGCGCCCTCCGCGCCCTCCGCGCCCTCAGCGCCCTCAGCGCCCTCCGCGCCCTCAGCGCGCGCTCAGCGCCCTCCGCGCCCTCAGCATCCCTCAGTGCCCTCACCGCCCTCAGCGCCCTCAGCGCCCTCAGCGCGCTCCGCGCCCTCAGCGCCCTCCGCGCCCTCAGCGCCCTCAGCGCCCTCCGTGCCCTCAGCGCCCTCAGCGCCCTCCGCGCCCTCCGCGCCCTCAGCGCCTTCATCGCCCTCAGCGCCCCAGCGCCCTATAAGCGCCCTCAGCGCCCTCCGCGGCGTGCATAGCGCCCTACGCGCCCATCAGCGCCCTCAGCGCCCTCCGCGCCCTCAGCGCCCTCAGCGCCCTCAACGCCCTCAGCGCCCTCCGCGCCCTCAGCGCTCTGAGCGCCCTGCAGCGCCCTCAGCGCCCTCAGCGCCCTCAGCGCCCTCAGCGCCCTCCGCGCCCTCAGCGCCCTCAGCGCCCTCAACGCCCTCAGCGCCCTCCGCGCCCTCAGCGCTCTGAGCGCCCTGAGCGCCCACAGCGCCCTCAGCATCCCTCCGCAGCGCGCTCCGCGCCCTCAGCGCCCTCAGTGCCCTCAGCGCGCCCTCCGCGCGCTCAGCGCTGTCAGTGCCCTGTCCCGGGGACATGTGCTCCGACTTTGGCACAGGATGCGCTCGGCCGGTGAAAATTTCAGCGTCTATTTGACGTGTCTTTCGTGCAAATGTCTTACACTGTTGCAAGCAAGGGCATGTCAAATAGCCTGCAAGTGTCCATCACACGGGGGGGGGGGGGGGTTTGGGGGGGCCGCGGAGCGCGTGACCATATATGGGTATATGCACGTCACACATGATCCCGTGTTCCGGGCTGCTGCTCACCCCCCGCCCTGCCTGCCCTGCATCACTGGCAAAGTTGGATGGTGCGAGATCGGGATCTGCGTGACTGTTTCTGTGCGAGGACAGGCTGTGGATGGCAGAGGGGAACAAGCAAAGGTTGTCATCCTGCTGGAACAGGGTCAGCGGCATAATGCGCACAGGGATAAGGAGAACAGCAATGCTAGCAATATGGTAGCACTCAAAATCAGAAGAATTACGATATCGTGTCACAGGTGCTGAATGGTTTGCTGGAGCTTCGACGAAGGCTCTCTGCCAAGCTTTCAAAACAAAACGACTCGCACTCGTCACATGCCAGCTCTTTAATCGTGACAGGAACACTCCGGGCCGGCATACCATGCTGTGCAAGTTGTTGAAAAGGAATCGCATAAACTTCTATGACGTAATTGTTTACTATGTTCTGTGCTATGCACAAAGAGGCATGCCTTTCTGCACGAAATTAGTCTTCGACACATGTCACGCACGTCTCTAGATTTGCTACTGCCTGCCGCAGCATGACCCTAATAGCCTCGTGTTGTGTTGCTGTTGCCTCACAGTGCATTCCACCAGTAATGTACGGGTACATGCACCTGTGCGTGGAATGATGCTTGCTGCTGCCTGCAAAGCTTAAGCCACTCCATGCTGTGTGAAGTCGACCCAGCCGCATCAAACGCAGCGACACCACATGCCACGCTGCTTTTCAAACAGCACAACGAACGTGGATTGTCGGAGCCCTTCTCCGCATGCAACTGCAGAGGTTTCCGTACCATGCGTTGATCTTCGAACGCCGCATCCCCACATCAGAGCCCAAAATGTGTGTACCGAACATTGATCTCGGAATATCCAATGACGTGCATGCCACAGTCGATGCAGGATCTCGGTCAATGCACGAAGTTGCTGCAAGCCAGAAACATTTGGGGTCCAAACATGGACAGAGCTCAAGCATTGATTGGTATGGGGAGCCGGCATAGCGACC
>CAJNDT010005556.1:709058-947178 GCA_905221615.1 Symbiodinium sp. CCMP2592 | reverse complement strand
TCCGCGCCCTCACCTCCGCGCCCTCAGCGCCCTCAGCACCCTGAGCGCCCTCAGCGCCCTCCGCGCCCTCAGCGCCCTCAGCGCCCTCAACGCCCTCAGCGCCCTCCGCGCCCTCAGCGCTCTGAGCGCCCTGAGCGCCCTGAGCGCCCTCCGCACCCTCCGCGCCCTCCGCGCCCTCAGCATCCCTCCGCGCCCTCACCGCCCGCAGCGCCCTCAGCGCGCTCAGCGCCCTCAGCGCGCTCAGCGCCCTCAGCGCCCTCCGCGCGCTCAGCGCTGTCAGTGCCCTGTCCCGGGGACATGTGCTCCGACTTTGGCACAGGATGCGCTCGGCCGGTGAAAATTTCAGCGTCTATTTGACGTGTCTTTCGTACAAATGTCTTACACTGTTGCAAGCAAGGGCATGTCAAATAGCCTGCAAGTGTCCATCACACGGGGGGGAGGGGGGGGGGAAGCGGGGAAAATTGGATGGGTGGGACTGCGCACAGAAGCCAAAATCCGTTCAAGAAGGCGAGAATTCACCGCCCTACCTTGGAGCTCAGTGACACGTTTCCATTTTTAAGCGGGGGGGGGGGCAGTGGCCCCGATTTTTGGTGTGGGGTCACTGGGGAGGGGATTAAGAGGTGGGGAATAGAGGGAATCCGAATAGGAACCTCTGACCGCTTCGGCCGGGGCCGAGGCGAATTAAGGGATATTGGAGTCTCTGAGGAAGTCCCCTGGGCCACCAAGTGAGTTAGGCACTGGCCCTCGCGCGACCTCTGTCTTCCCCAGCAGAGTCATCTGGGGGTGAAATCGCAAGGCTTGGGGTGTAGGGCTTTTACGGGTTCAGGGTCTAGGGTCTATGGTTTAGGCGTGTGCGTGTTCAGGTTTTAGGTACTTAGAGCTTAGATCGCCAATGGGAGACCTTTAAATTTCTTGGTCTCGTCTGTTTGAACTACGTATCTTACTTGGAGGGGCAGGAGACTTAGTAAGTAGGTTGTAAGTAACTACGTAGAGTTATAAGTACTCTAAATGGAGTTACCCCAATGATAACCCTGCTTATAAACGACTCACTAAGTCCACTGCCCCTCTAAGTAGACCCTAAACCCTGAACCCCATAGATCCCTTTAAGGAACTTTATAGATCCCTTTAAGGAGCCCTTCAAGAGCCCTTACTAAGTCCCCTGCCCCTCCAAGTAGAAAGCTGGAGCATGTTCTAACCTGTTGGGCCCGGTTCTTGAAGAAAGAAGAGCTTTCCCAAAGGGCCTAAACCCTAAACCCTAAACCCTAAACCCTAAACCCTAAACCCTAAACCCTAAACCCTAAACCCTGCAGCTTCAGCTTTCAAAAGTACGGTTGATGATATGAATCCTGCATGACCTTTAGGCTCCTAGGCTCTGGGAATTATGGTATACTCCTTATTAAGGGTACTGCAGGATTTATATCATCAACCGTATTACGTATTCCGTAGGGTTGCCTTTGAACAGTACTTATTCTAAGGTCTAGGGCCATCAAGGCCCTTATGTTACATGAACGTAAAGCCCAACCCCCGCCACTCAGAAGGCCCGGTCCCATATGGCATGACCATTAGTATAGGATCCCAGAGAGCCCAAAATCCCTTAATTAAGGAATATGGCTTAAATTACATAGGGCTTCATAGTATGATTTAAGCTATGTTCCTTAATTAAGGGGTATTGGGCTCTCTGGGATGATATAGTATAGTACATCATACTGTAGCACTACAAGTCCCATAGTTTAGGTATATAGGGTAATGCAGGAGTTTCTCTCCCTAGACCCTAAGCCCTAATTTCTATAACCCGAAACTCCTAAAACCTAAAACCCTAAACCCCTAAAGCCCCAAACCCTAAAACCCCAAACCCTAAAACCCTGGGCCCCGAAAACCCCAAACCCTAAAACCCCAAACCCTAAAACCCTCAACCCTGAAAGTGATCCTTCATAGAATCCTTATAGATCCCTGTAAAGGAACCCTTATACATACCCCTTTAAAGGAACCCTTATAGATCCTTTTTAAAGGAAACCCTACCCCCCTGAGGGTCCCTATAACAGAGGCGCCTCCTGGCACTGCATCTCCAACAGCGACGGAGAGAGGGCGGCAAAAAGTCTGCGCCGCGGGGGTGACGGCTGCGAAGGGACTCTTGAGGGTTACTTTAAGGGGTTCTTTAGGGGTTCCTGAAGCGGTTCTTTAGGGGTTCCTTGGAGGGTTCCTTTAAGGGGTTCCGTTAAAGGGTTCCTGTAAAGGGTTCTTTAGGGGTTCCTTTAAGGGGTCCTTCAAAGGGTTACTCGAGCCAGCCACAACTCCAATGAGTGGTTGGCTAACCCGTGTTGTAGATTCTTTCTCCTCTCAGCACTCGAGGTCCCGGAAATTCAAGCCCAAGCCCTAAACCCTAAACCCTAAACCCCTAAACCCCTAAACCCTATAAACCCCTAAATCCCTAAACCCCTATAAACCCCTGTAAACCCCTAAACCCCTAAACCCCTAAACCCCTAAACCCCAAACCCGAAACCCTAAGCCCTGTGAGGCCTTGACCCCCCCAACCCTAAACGCCGAACCCTCAGCCCTAACTACACTCTCAACGCTCAACCCTGGATTCATTTGGGAGTTTCCGAAAATAGGGGACCCTAATATAGTAGCCCCAATAGTAGGATCCTTATTATAAGGACCCCAAAATAAGGTACCCCTGATTTTTCGGAAACTCCCATTTCAGTAGCTGACCATCCAGCATAGCCTCTGCAAGCGTATGTCACAGAGGAGTGAACCTAGCAAAGGCCAACCTCAAGAGACCTCAAGAAGCCAAAACCCTAAACCCTAAACCCTAAACCCTAAACCCCTAAACCCCTAAACCCTAAACCCTAAACCCTCATTCAACCCGTCAGCCCGAGGGCTCAAAGGGCTGAACGTTGACATGAAGGCGGCCATTTCCACGAACCCCAGCGCCCGAGAAACAAGTAATCATAGGACCCTGAGATTCTGTAGAACCCTTAACTCAGGTAGGGGTATGATGTTGATGTAGGGGTCGGTAAATACATGCTAGTATATCCCCCCCCATAGCCCCCTAATTGAACTATAGCAGAATGGCCCACAAAACCCTGTTTTGCTTATAAAGGCCCCTATGTAAGAAAATCACTATTGCAGACCCGTTGTCGAAGACGCCCGTAGCTTCGAAGTCTTGAAGTGTTAAGGGAACCCGGAGACTCCAATACCCCTTAATTAAGGAATCTTCCTTTAATCATATTAAGGATCCTACTATCATTTAAGGTATATTCTTTAATTAAGGGGTGTTGGAGTCTCTGGGAACTTCTCTACAACATCTAAGCGTTGTCGTCGATCAGGATCGTACTGCTCCGGCCCATACTTTAAACTGGGGCCACTAATACAGGGGCCTAAACAATTAATTGCCCATACCATTTTGAGGGTTCCTAATTATACTTACAATATATTACAATGGGCCCCAAAACCCGATTATAATTATCAAGGCCCCTACATTATGTAGATAAAAAAGCCCCGAAGGTGTGAAACCCATCACCCGTGGGGCCCATTATATTACAACTATAATACGGAACCCCAAAATAGTATCGGTAATTATTTAGGCCCGTAAGTATAGTAACTCCCTATTGTAACTGTTAAGGCCCACAAAGTACCACCGGAGCCATGGACTGTGAGTTCCCCGAAGACTGGGACGATGGCGATGCCCTTCCCGAGGAGGAGGAGGCAAAGTTGTGAGTTAAATACAGGGGCCTGAATAATTAGAATAGGATTCCTGTAAAAGGCTCCATACCGGCTACTACAAAGGCTACCGGAAGGGTTAAGTGTAGGGGCCTTAATAATTCGAATGGGGTTTTGGGGCCCACTATACTAAAGATATACTAAGGAACCCCAAAATAGTATTGGTATTTATGTAGGCCCTTATCTTAGGGGCTCGGAATGGCCCTCTGGGTCCAAAGGACCCAACACTACGGTGCCTGGGTTTAAGGAAACTAGGAGGTTAATGCTTGGGCGGGGATATGATTATTATAGCATTGCGGTAAGCCCCGAAAGCAGAATCCTGAGCCGTAAATCTTCAACGCCAAAGCACTGCGCTTCTGTGTTCTCGTTGCATATGGCCGCATGCAACTTCAAGCCCTTCAGAGCCCTGAGTTGAGGAACATTCCTCACATCATAAGAAGAAGCTGGGTAATTAAGAGGCCCCAGACCCTGTTGCAATTACTAAGGCCCCTGTATTAGTTGTTTGAGGATTTAGGATTCTAGGGCTTGTGGTTCGGATCTTAATGTTTGTGCTTTTGTTCTAATGCCGCTGGTGGGTTTAGATTTGTGGGGCAAGGGTTGGGGATTGGAGGCCTCAAAACAGGGGTCGGGAAATTGCCGATCGTGATTTCCTTCCATGCAGTTCCTTCAGAATAAACATGATACACCTCCGCCAAACCACGGTCCTAATTGTAAGGCCACCAGATTATGCCAGGACCTTGTTCGAAGCAGCAGAAGCTAAGCTGCATGAGGACCTCTCTCTCTCTCTCTCTCTCTCTCTCTCTCTCTCTCTCTCTCTCTCTCTCTCTTAAACCCTATAAACCCCAAACCCTACAAGCCCTAAACCCTAGACACTAAACCCTAGACCTTGGACCCTAAACCCTAGACCCTAAACCCTACAAGCCCCAAACCCTAGACCCTGAACCCTAAACCCTGAACCCTCGACTCGACCCTAAACCCTAAACCCTATAAACCCTAAGCCCTAGACCCTGAACCCTAAACCCCAGACCCTGGACCCTAAACCCTAAACCCCCCTAGACCCTATAACCCTAAACGCTAAACCCTAAACGCAGGAGGACCTTTCTCTCCTAGACGTCGGGGTGGAGGACTTCGACGATGGGGACGGAGAGATCGTGACTGGGCGTGTTTGGATCTAACATACTTAGAGGTTGGGTGCTCTTCCCAGAAACTCCAATATCCCTTTAAAGGGATCTACAGGTTCCTTAGGGTTCCTTTGTAGGGGATCTATAGGGTTTAGGTTGGGTACGGCCCCCACTCAGTAACAGTTGGATAATACTCATAGTATAGATATATTAGGACCTTAATAGTAGCCCTATTATAGACTGTTACTGCATGGGGGAGGAAGTACCCAACTTAGAGGCTCAAAGGACTTAGCAAGTGTATCATGTAGGAGCTTGATTAAGAAACCCTGGGCCTGTAACCCCAAAATAGTAGGATTCATGTAAGGAACCCTTATAATGGCCCAAGGTTTCTGAATCAGATTCCTGCATTATAGGGTTTAGGGGTCATAATACATACTTCGAGGCTCAGGGGACTTCGCAAGTACAGGTAGTAAGTAGAGTTATAAGAGCTCAGGGGACTTCGTAAGCCTAGACGATAGACGAGATGGGAAGGCTTTTACGGATTTTTCCGGACTTATACATTACTGGTGGGTTTTGCACGGCTTCACCTTAGAGGTTCAATGCTCAAGGTCTAGCATTCCGGGTTTGGGGTTTGGTGCCTTGTTGTGTGCGTTTTCATGCTGTTCTCAATAAACCTAAACGCGAAACCCAAAACATTTCTAAATGCTTTTCTGGGGTAGCTAGCCTAAACCTTAAACCCTAAACTAAACCCGGTTTCCTGGCCGTTCTTTGAGGTTTCGTTTAAGAAGTCATCAGAGCTGGGGTTTAGGTTTCTGGGTCTGAAACAAACATTATTCCTTTGGTCCTTAGGGTTCCAGATAAAACTATACTATGAAGGAACCCAAAACCCTATTCCATTTATTAAGGCCCCTAGGGGTCCCTTGTCATAGCTGTACTAATAAAGGAACCCAAAACCCTATTCTAATAATTAAGGCCCCAACTGCCAACGCTGAATCCTCATAGCAGCCGGTATAGTGGCCCTTACGGACCCCTTTAGAGGAACCCTCTTCCAGGAACTCTTTCAGGAACCTCAAGTCGAATTATGAAGGCTCCTAGGGTTGAGGGTTTAGGGTTTAGGGTTTAGGGTTTAGGGGTTAGGGTTTAGGGTTTAGGGTTTGGGGTTTAGGGTTTAGGGTTTAGGGTTACGTTTTGCAGGGCGAGGCTTTGAGTTGCAGAGCCTTTCTTTTACGGTTTGGCAAAGGGGGTGGTTCTTGGTGTTCGTGAGGGATCGGGGCTTAGAAAGTAGGCCGTAGAGCTATATATTATACGAGTACGACCAGTGCCCTACTAGATTCCTGCTCAATCCGAAGCCTGAAACCCGAAACCCCAGAAAGGCTGCAGCGTTTAGCGAATTTCACTTTGGAAAGCTCAGGAAGCCCTATTGTACTAAACCCTAAACCCTAAACCAGGAAGACCCACTGGATGCCGCAGAAGAGGCCTCTGAAGGCCTGGAAGAGGCAGGCCCAACACACACAGCGAACGCCATTTGTCGGCTTAGTGATCCCCCAGACCCTAAACCCTCAAAGGGGCTTCAATTTTAAGCCATTGCATTTTTCCTAAACCCTGAACCTTAAACCCTAAACCAGGGGCTTCAGGGTTTTAAAAGTCCTAAACTTTCCCTGAACACTATACCGTCAACCCCAATCTTTAACCAGGTTTAGTTCAGGGTCAAGCATTTACAGGGAACTCCAGAAAGTTGGAATATGGTTTCAGGGTAGGATACCTTATAATCTACCATAAAGGGTTTAGGATAGTCATATTCCAACTTTCTGGCTTTTACCTTAAGGGCTGAAGGGTTTAATGCCTTGTGGTAGCTTCTCGGGCTCCTCGTTTTGGGGGGTTCCTTGCAAGTTTGGGTCCGGGGTTCATGGTTTACGGTTTTCGGCTTAGGGTTTAGGGTTGAGGTAGGGCCTGCAATTTTCGACACTCTGGTGCCAACTCTTGAGAATGTCAACTTCTCAACATCTGCAACCTACCTATGGTCTCCATTGTAGTTCCTTTTTCTGATTTAACTATTTATATATGTTTAGGATCCTATGAGGTACCCAACACAGGAACTACAATAGAGACTATCCTAAACTCTACACCCTAAACCCTAAACTCTAGAGGCTTGTGACGTTTCCCGTGAAAGCGCGGGGCTTGAGCCCGCCCAGCGAGTCAAGCACAACCACCTACACCCTAAAGGCTTCCTTTCAGGGTTCATTTAAGAATTCCTTTGAGGCTTCCTTGAAGGCTTCCTTGAAAGCTTTCTTTGAGGCTTCCGTCAAGGCTTCCTTTAAGGCTTTCTTTGAGGCTTCCTTCAGGGCTTCCTTTAAGGCTTCCTTTGAGGCTTCCTTTAATTGCTTTAAAGGTTCCTTTAAGGGTTCCTTTTAGGCTTCCTTTGAGTATGTAGGGTTAAACTGGGAGTAACTCCATTTAGGGTACTTATTATAACTGTACGTGTAGCCTACTTACGTACTAAGTTCCCTAACCTGTAAACTCGTTTGCACTCAGTCTATTAATAAGAACCCCCAACCGCTAAGCCCCGAAGCCCTGGGCTCAAACCTTGCACAGCCCTAAGAGGTTGTGACTTACTTATAACCCCACTTACGAAGTCCCCTGTCCTTTCATCCCAAAATCCCTACAGATCCCTCATAGAACCCTTAGATTGAAAAGCCCTTCGAGGAGCCTTTCAAGCCAGTTAGCCCTCTGAGCCTTTAGGGAAGCCTTCTGAGGGCCATAAACCCCAAACCCCAAACCCAAAGGGGCGTTTCCGAAAACTAGGGGTACCTTGTTTTGGGGTCCTTGAAATAAGGATCCTACTATCTAGGGTACCATATTAGGGTTCCCTATTTTCGGAAACTCCCATGTAGATCCCCCTTACATCGTCCTTTAACGAACCTGTTGCCTACCAAGTCCTAAGATCCTCAGCTAGAAGCCTTGCGATGAGCCTTGAACGAGCCTTTGGGCAACTCTGTAAGGAGCTCTTTCAGGAACTCGCTGAAGTTCCTGAGGGACCCTCCAAGGAACCCTTTTTTGGTTCTAGGAACTCTCGAAACGGCGGTTTTGGGAATTCTTTCAAGAACCCTCCATGCCTTCTAAACCCCTCAACCCCAAACCCCAAACCCGAACCCCTAAACCTTAAAACACTCAACGCCATGAAAACCTCAAACCCACTAAACCCTAAACGCCTTAAACCTAAAACCGCATAAGACCCTAAAACCCTGACGCCCTAAGCCCTGAACGCCCTGAGCCCTAAACCAGTGGGTTCCTTTAAGGGTTCCTTTCAGGGATCATTCAGCCCTTAAAGTAGCCCTTATGGTAAGCGGTAAGGGTTCTTTTAAGGGTTCCTTCAAAGGCTCCCTTTAAGGGCTCCCTTCAAGGGTTCCCTTCAAGGGATCCCTTAAAATCCTTTACCTTAAGCCCAAGTATCCTACCTTTTAAAGACTTATACGAAGACATCATATTAGGGAGCCCCAAAAAATGGGTCCTTGAAGTTCCCTTTAAGGGCTCCCTTTCAGGGTTCCCTTAGAGGACTCCCTTTTTAGGTTCCCTTTTTTCAGGGATCCCTTTGCCGGCTCCTTTTTGTGTGTGGGGAAGCCCGGAAGGCACCCGAGCCCGAGGAAGACTTGGAGGCCTTGGAGGCTTCCACCCGCTTTCCCAGATCGATCGAAAGCGTTCCTTTACGGCTTCCTCTAAGGCTCTAAGGGTTATTCTAAGGGTTACTCTAAGGGTTATTCTAAGGCTTCCTTTAAGGGTTCCTTTAATGGTTCCTCTAAGGGTCCCTTTAAGGGTTCTACTAGGGTTCCTTTAAGGGTTCCCTTAAGGGTTCTACTAGGGTTCCTTTAAGGGTTCCTTTAAGGGTTCTACTAGGGTTCTATCAGAGGGTCTAGGGTTTAGGAGTTTGGGGTTTAGGGTCTTCTTAGAGGCCCGGATTGCCCCTACCTGGAGGGTCGGGGGACTTGGTAAGTAGTAAGTAGAGTTATAAGTGCCCTAAACACGATCCTAATTGGTGTTATGGTACTTGTAACTTTAGAACCAAACTAAATACTTGCTAAGTCCCCCGACCCTCCAAATAGGTTCCTGTTATTGAAAGGGTATTATAATGCTGCCTTTAAGGGTCCTATAAGGGATCTATATGGAAGTATCTCAAAAGTGGATCCAGTAGTTCAAGGGGCCCGGGCCCTTCTTTGGGTGGTTGAGGGTTTAGGGTTTAGGATAAGTCTGGTTTTGACCCCCTCATATGTTCATCTAGGACCCAGAGTAGGCCCTTATTCCCTTTTTGAGGCTTAGGTTCCCTTATAAACCCCTTTAAACCAAAAAGGGCATCCTTTTTATTCCTAGGTTACTCTTAGGTCTAGTCATGGGGTAGGTTATAGGAGCTCCCTCAAGGGATCTGCTTTTTGGGTCCTCCCAGGGACCTGTGTTGGAAACCACGGTGTAGGTCCTCTGTTGTTTACTCTGTTTGAGAAGATTGCTTATAATGGGAATGAGTGGGATTTTATCCGTTTGTTTTGCTGTTTAGAGAATGTTTTTGTTTAGAGGCGCTCATAAGAAACGATTGTGCTAAAAGTTTCAGGGTTAAAAGGCTTCCATTGAGGGGTTCAAAGTGGGTTAAGCTGTCATTCTGCAAATTACGTGCTTTTGTTGGGTCCTCAAAGACTACATCACCATACCGTGGGACCCAAAGGGCAGTGCAGAGAAACCTAATCTATGGCAGTTTCAACGGAGCCGATCCTGCTGTAATGTAGGAACCTGATTAAGAAACCTTGGGCTTTTATTAGGTTTGTATGAATCCTGCTATTTTGGGGTTTCTTAAACAGGTTCCGGAATAGTAAACAGCAGAACCGCAATCCTATGCACCTCCGGTGACTCCCACTCTGAATGCTCAGGGGCCACGTGATGCCATGCTAGACGAACAGATCTGCACGTGAGCGAGACAACACCTCAATGCGCTGAAGGGCCTAAGCATGGAAAGGAGTCCGGCAGACTCAGTCAACGTATAAAGACCAGAATGTGGGATTTGTCGCTGCTGCTTTTTGATTCTGCTATCCTGTTATCATGATGGTAAGCTCCCTCATGTTGGACGATCTGACTGCAGACATTAACTGTGAAGCCGCAAACATACTTCAAGTCTCACCTTAGGGGTACTTAGAAATAATTTTTAATTTTTGGTTATTATACTCCCTAAGAAACAGCTTTGTAATTTTTGCCAGGGTTCTAAGTTCAGTATAGTCACTTGCCTCAACGCCATCTCGAAGCCTCGAACCTTGATCCCAAACCCCTAAATCCTGACCTGAAACCTTGATCCCAAGCCCTTAAATCCTAAACCTAAAACCTTGATCCCAAGACCCCTAAATCCTAAACCTTAAACCTTAAACCGTGATTCCAAGCTCTTAAATCCTAAACCTTGAACCGTGATTCCAAACCCACTGAATCACCCTACTCCTGTGCCAACCAAACCCGAAACCCTAATCTCGGGAACTCAGCGGACCCCAGACCTTGAACCCCACACCCTGAAACCCCAGACTCCAAAGCCCAAAGGCCCTTTAGAAACCCGCATGAGACCTTTTAAAGCACATACAGGGGTTTCCGAAAATTAGCAGCACCTTATTTGGGGTCCTTAAAATGAGGATCCTACTATGTAGGGTACTACATAAGGGTCCCCTATTTTCGGAAACCCACATATCGTCCAACCACCGAAACTTCCCCCGAGCCTTAACTTTACAACCTAAAGCCCTGTAAGACTTTACACAGCCCTTTAAAGTTAAAAGTTCGAACCTAAACCCTAAAACCCTAACTTGCCCGAACCCTAAACCCATATCGATCCCTTACACAGCCTTTTGTAGAATCCCGAAACCCTAAACTCAGATAGATCCCTTATAGAACTGTTTATAGAACCGTTTGCGCAACCTTGAGACCAGAAGCCCAGACCCTCAACCCATATTATGCCTTTAAGGAGCCCGAAACCGTAAACCCAGACGCTAAACCCTCAAACCCTAAAGCCCACAAAAAACCCTAAACCCTCAACCCTCAATCTGTACAGATCCCCTGAAGAGCCCTTCAGCGTAAATCCTTAATTCCACACCCCATACCCCCCAACCCTAACACCTTGAATTGCACGTAAACCTTAAACCCCATAACCCAAGCCCCCTAAACCAACCATATAAACCTTAAGCCGCAAACCCAAAGCCTTCAAACCTCAAGCTCACAGAGGCGGGGGAAGTGGAGGGCTTCGAAACGACCGATACCTTCGATGATGCCCCGCCTGATGGCGAAGAGGAGGCGACACGATGAGTCCTAAAGGTTTCCTTGATTTCTGTTTTCAGGGTTCAGGTTTCTAAAGATTAGGGTTTGGGGTTCAGGGTTTGAGGTTTATGGTTCAAGCGTCTTCGAAGCTCTTTAAAGGGCGCTTTAATTGATCGGTATATGGGCTGAGGTTTAGAGTTTCAGGGCTTAGGGCTTCAGGGTGTTATTTGTCGGTTTTTGGCTTTAAGTTAAGGTTCTAGATAGTAGCGCCCAAACCCTTCATACGAGCATGATTTTGGCTAGGTACCATACTTTGATACTTAAGGAACCTTCTAGATGGTTTGAGGTTGTGTACAGTTTTGTATGATCTTTCACAAGGTTGCTAAAAGATTTTGAGTTCAAGTGGCTCTTTGCTTGGAAATCAGAGTCGGGAGCCCTGCCAAGGTATGTTTCTTCGGGTGCAGGTAAGGTCTACGAACCCGAAGCCCGAAACTCCCCTAAACCCCTGAACCCCAAAAGCCCCTAAACCCCCCAAACCCCTAAGCCCCCGAAAGAGGTAGGTCCAGGTAGAGTTTTCGGGTTTGCGGGTTTCTGCGGTGTAGTTCTCGATCGGTCCTTTTGTAGGAACCCATCAAAAGTCAAAAGAGGCACCCTTGTAAAAAGGATCCTAAAGAGAGCCCCAACAGAATCGAAAACGGAACCCCAAAAAGGAGCCCCAAAAAGGAGCCCCGAAAAGGAACCCCGAAAAAAGGAGCAGCCCAAACAAGGAGCCCTCAACCCTAAACCCGAAAAGGAAAAGCCCAACCTTTCAAACGAGCATCAGATTCTTAAACCCCCCCAAGGATCCCTTCAAAGGATCCTTGAAAGGAGCCCTTAAAGGAACCCTTAAAGGAACCCCTTAAGGATCCCTTAAAGGAACCCTTAAAGAAGCCCTTAACGCAACCCCTGAAAAGGGCCCCCTAGTTGGAGGCCCCGGGGACTTAGTAAGTCGGTTATCAGTAGGGTTCTAATTGGGGGTAACTCCATTTACAAAACTTATAACTCTTCTTTTTACCTACTTACTAAGTCCCCTGGGCTTCTAAGTAGACCCCAAACCCCAAACCCCATAGATCCCTTTAAGGAACCCTATAGATCCCTTGAAGGAGCCCTTTTAAGGAACCCTTACTAAGTCCCCTGAACTTCTAAGTAAGGGGCCCCCCCAAGGGGAGCTTCCGATCCCAGCGACTCCAATACCCCTTAATTAAGGAATATCGCTTAGGGCCCAGGGACTCCGAATACCTAGGGTTCCTTTAAGGGATCTATAGGGGATCTATAGGGGATCTATACAGGGTTTAGGGTTTAGGGGGCTCCAATATACCCCTGAATTAAGAGATATACCTTAAATTATAGTAGGATCCTTAATATGAATTAATTCAGGGGTATTAGAATCCCTTAAACCCTAAGCCTATAGATCCCTTAAAGGAACCCTAAGTATTCCTTAATTAACGGATATTGGAGTCTAAGTAGACCCTAAACCCCAAACCCCATAGATCCCTTTAAGGAACCCCTATAGATCCCTTTAAAGGAGCCCTTTAAGGAACCCAAAAGGGAACCCCCAAGGGGAGCTTTGGACTCTTCCAGGACCTCGGCGCTCTCGAGGCCGCCGCCTGCGCCAACTTCGAGGCACTTCTCGCCGTGGGGCGGGGCATGCGCTTCTCGGGGGGGTTCCTTTAAGGGATCTATAGGAGTAGGGTTTAAGGGATTCTAATATCCCTAGGTTTAGGGTTTTACATAGGGTTTAGGGTTTAGGGTTTGGGGTTCCTTCATAAGGGGTTTAGGGGTTTAGGGGTTCCTTATGTTTAGGGTTTAGGGTTTGGGGTTCCTTCATAAGGGGTTTAGGGGTTTAGGGGTTCCTTAGGTTTAGGGGTTTAGGGTTGAGGGTTTGGGGTCCTTCATAAGGGGGTTTGGGGTCCTTCATAAAGGATTTAGGAGTTTAAGGGCTTCTGTTGAACCCGTCCCCTGAACAGTTTAGGGTTTAGGGCTTTGGGTTTGGGGTTTAGACGGACGCCAATCATTCGAGCAGAGTTGCCAACGAAGCCTGCCACTTGGGGTTCCCATATAAGGGATTTAGGGTTTAAGGGTTTAGGGTTTCGGGTTCATAGGGGGATGCGCTTCTTGGGAATTCCTTAATAAGGGGTGTAGGGTTTAGGGTTTATAGGGTTCAGGGTTGGGGATGCGCTTTTGGGGGGGTTCCTTTGTATTTCCAAGGGTTCTTTCAGGGTTCCCTTAACGGTTCCTTTAGGGGGCTAGGATTTAGGGATTCGACGGGGTTGAGATTTTTGGGGTGTTTTTGGTTCCAAAGCGCGTTTCAAGAAGGGTTCTGCAACAAGGAAACCCTAAGGCCGGAAACTTTCTCCACCCTCCCTACAACGTTATGGGAGTTTCCAAAAATTAGGGTTACCGCACTTTGAGGTCCTTATAATAAGGATCCTACTATTCAGGGTACGAAATTAGGGTCCCCTAATTTTGGAAACTCCCTTATAGATCCTTGAGTGGATCCCCTTCGGAAGCCTTGAAAGAATCCCGTAAGATTCACAATAAACCCTGAACCAAGACCCCTTCAAGAACCCTCACGACACCATGAAGCCAACCCTAAACTAAACCCTAAACCCTAAACACTACCATGAAGGAACCCTTAAAGGAACCTTCCAAGGAGGGAGACGAAGGCGCGGATGAGTCCGAGATGCTCCCGTCCGAAGAGGACTCTGACGGCGGTGATTTTTTTGGGGGGTTGCGAAGCTTTACGGGCTCCTTTCATTTTTGAAAAAATGTTTTTGGGTTATGGGTTTCCTGTAATGACATATCTTTTTGTCGGGTTGGGGGTTCCTTTAAGGGTTTTAGGGTTTGAGGTTCTAGAAAGGCTTTGAGTTTGGGGGTGTTGTGGCTTCCCCTAAGAGGTTCCTTTCAATGTTCTACAAAAGGTGTGGGGCTTGGGATTGGGGTTTAGGGTTTAGGGGTTTAGGGTTGAGGGTCTAAGGTTTAGAGTTTAGGGTTGTGGGGCTTGGGATTGGGGTTCACCTTTTCTGGTCGTCTTCCGACAGCTGCTGAGACTTTATCCCTGGCTCGTGTGTTCAAGCACACTATATAGGGCTGCGTGTTTTTCGTTTGCAGATACTCCTACGGTTGATGATGTAACTCATGATTACCCAGAACAAGGCATATACACCGTAATTCCCAAAGTCTAGAGTCATAAAGGTAATGCAGGATTCATATCCCTAAACCCTAAGCCCTGAAGGCCTATAGATCCTTGAAAGGAGCCCCTTAAAGGTACCCTTATATCATCAACAGTATGTCCACCGGTGCCTTTCTAGACCGCGGGGGCTAAAGACGAGAGCCCAGTGCCAAACCCCGAAGCCTCCTGAGATTCCCAGAGACTCCAAAACCCCTTAATGAAGGAATATACCCAGATAGTAGGATCCCAAATATATCATTTCAGGAATATACCTTGGATTGTAGTATGATCCCAAATATGATTTCAGGAGTGTTCCGTAATTAAGAGATATTAGAGTCCCTGGGTTTGTTCAAGAGCTTCTTTCCACATCTTTAAGTCCACCAGCGAAGGTCTTCTGAGTTTTGGTGTTTATATAATCAGTCGGGTGTCCCAAACCCTCAACCCTAAAGCCTAAACCCTCAACCCTAAACCCTCAACCCTAAACCCTCAAGCCTAAACCCTCAACCCTACAGCCGGGATCAACATTCGGGAAGGGTTTAGGGATTGGGGTTTGGGGCTGATCGCTTCAGGGTTTAGGGTTTAGGGCAACATACCTTTGCTGTATGGTCCCCAGAGACTCCAAAACCCCTTAATTAAGGAATGTACCTTAAACTATAGTAGGACCCCTTATATGATGTAAGGAATATTCCTTAGTTAAGGGATATTGGAGTCTATCGTTTCCTACGACTTCAGCCAGAAAGCCACAGGCCCCCAGAGGCCACCCGTGCGGGGTTCCGCTTCCTGAGGGGTTTAGGATTTAGGGTTTAGGGTTTAGGGGTTTAGGAGTTTAGGGGTTAGGTTTCAGGGTTCAGGGTTCAGGGTTCAGGGTTTGGGGTTCAGGGTTTAGGGTTCAGGGTTGAGGGTTCTAATTGCCAAAGTTCCTGCATTCAATGCACTCTGCAAGGGCTTAGGGTGAGGGTCTTCAGGGGCCCTCAGTGCTGGGTCGGCCCTAAACCCTAAACCCTAAACCCTAAACCCTAAACCGTGGGGCTTAAGCACCACGCCTTGAGTTTAGGGTTGATGATAGGCTCGAGAGTCGAAGGGTTTAGGGTTGGGAATTGATTTTCAGAGTTTAGGGTTTAGGGTTTAGGGTTTAGGGTTTAGGTTTACGGGGGTCTAGGGTTTGGATTAACTTCGGGAATCCGACTAAACCGTCAAATGAGCCCTGATGCCCTGCTGTAATTCCTTGAGTTTAGGGGAGATAACGACGCAGGATTCCTGCTGAGGCCTAAAGCACCCTGAAGCACAAAGTCCTAAGCCCACGACCCGCAAGTGCTAAATCCCAAGCCCGGCAGCCCCTTACCCTAAGCCCCAAGCCCTGAAAGCCTTAAACACCCCAAATCGTAACTCCTTACCCTAAGCCCTAAAGCCTGGACTTGGAGGCGCAGGGGACTTAGTAAGTCGCTCATAAGTAGGGATTTAATTGGGGGAACTCCTTAGGGGTACTTATAACTCTACTTATAACCTACTTACTAAGTCCCATGCCCCTCCAAGTACCCTAAACCCTAAGCCCTAAACCCTAAACCCCTAAGCCCTAAACCCTAGAAGCCCTAGAAGCCCCAAACCCCAAGAAGGCCTCAAAGGAGTCGCAAAGCACAGGACTTGGCGGCCCTCGAGGCGGCAGTTTGCGAGAGCTACGAGTCGGTGCCCTTCGAGGCCAGTTTTAAGGTGGGTAAGGGGGGGGGGGTCGGGTTTAGGGGTTAGGGTTTAGGGGATTTTAGGGGTTAGGGTTTAGGGTTTAAGGGTTAGGGTGCAGGGTTTGGGGTTGTGTTTGCAATTGTTGTTGATAATTTCCCTTATGTGTAAGTTTGGAAGGCTTTAGCATCATGTGTCCAGGACGACCCTGCGCCAGAGACGGAACAGAGCGATGGTGCAGCGGCAGACGAGGTCGTTTCTTAAGTGAGTGCTTCCTTTGCAGGGCCCTTTACACTACTTGAATTATCATAACCAACTTGTTTGTAGGCTCTCATTCTATGCCCCTAATATTTAAGTTATAGGTCTATAGGGACCCTACCAAAGAGTAGGCTTTGAGCCGTCGACATTAGATCCTAAACCCCGAAGCTGCTTCCTCAATAGAGCTCTTTACATTAGGGTTTAGGGTTTAGGGTTATTTCGCACCCAGGAAGCGTCCTCTGCATGTTGTGAGTTTTCTTGTTTTTTGATCGGTCGGGGTTTACGAAAGGACGGGGTAGCATTTGAGGTTAGATTCGGGGTTCCCTTGCTGCTGCGGTTGATGATATAAATCCTACATTACCTTAATGACCCTAAACTATGGGAATTATGGTATATTCCTTATTCTGGCTAATGCAGGATTTATTTCATCAACCGTAGAATGCAGGGTTTAGACCAGGGGCTATTTCGTCTTTCATTTCAGTGGCGGTGTTTCCGGCCGCTGCTATTCTTGCTGGCTTGTAAGCAGTGGTCAGGGTGATGGTGTTGATGAGATAAATCCTGCATGACCCATAATAAGGAATATACCACAATTCCCATAGTTTAGGGTACTTAAGGTAATGCAGGATTTATATCATCAACCGCAGGGTTGGACGGAATCCTGCATAATGCATAATACTACGGAATACACGATACTAACTGTTAGTTAGGCTGGGGTAATGCAGACTTGGTAAATCATCAGCCGTCGGTTGTTATGCTGCGAAGCCCCTTATCCTCTTCCAACCATTAAGGCTTTTGTAAATAAATGCAAAACCCTGTACAACTCTAGAATCCTATAGCATGATAGGAACTGCTTTGGAGAAGCCCAAACCGCCAAAGCCTCAAGTGGGAGCAGCTTGAAACCCCCCATAGAACCTTTCGTGGAGGTTGTTTAGGGCCGGTTGAGGCTGATATGACCCTTAGAGAACTCTCGGGTTGCCCCACCGACATGTCACTACCAAAACCAAACCCTAAACCTTAATCCCGAATTACATCCTTAACCCGAAGCCGTCTTAAAACCTCAACTCCTAATCCCTAAAGCCTTAAACCCTACAACCGTAGCCCTAGAGCCTAGACCCTAAACCCTAAACTACGTCGCGGTCGTGAGGAGATGCTCGTGGGCAGGCGGAATGTGCGGGCTACTCCAGGACCCTCCCGTGGGCTTTGGGGTTTTTGTGTTTCAAGACTATTTTTTGGCGTGAGGTTGTGGGTGGTTTTGGAGTTTCAGATTTGGGAACGGTAGGTTGGTGTGTGAGGGTTGTTTTTGTTTGAAGTCGTTGTTGGTGGAGTGGATGGGTGTGTGTGCGTTGGGACTCGGACTTTCAGAAGCTTGCGTATTTCTACAGTACGACTCAGTTACTTAGGTGGCGTTGACTTCGTGCTCAGGTTTTTGTGGCTGAAATTCAAAGGCCAAGCTTGGGTTTTGCAGACTTCGCTGCAGTACACTGCCGTAGATGTAAATTAGACTTGGGCTTGTGTGGCCTCTGCGTTGTGCAGAGGAAGAATGAGAAATACAATACAAAGCCTTGAAAGGATCTATTTTTGTTCTATAAACTCAGAAGGGTAGAGGGGTAGAAATCAAGAGGCAGATGGCCATGGCTTTAGAGTAGGGTTCCTCTAAGGGTTCTTGTAGCTTCAGATTCAGAGTGATTGAAACAGGCTATGGTTGAGTATTGCATCATGTACTAGGACCTAGACCCTAAACCCTAAACCCCTAAACCCTAAACCCTAAACCCTAAACCTTAAACCCCTAAACCCTAAACCCCTAAACCCTAAACCCTAAACCCCTAAACTCTAAACTCCTGTAGAACCCAAGAGGCGCCCTTTTCATTCCTAGGTTACTCTTAGGTCTAGTGTAGCATCGCTACTAATTGCTGCGAGCCTTCATCGAATCGCCACAGTGGACCACCACTCCCACTGTACCTGTCCGCTGGAGCAGTAGAGACGCAACAGCAGAATCAGGGTTTAGGGTTTCGGGTTTAGGGTTTGGGGTGTCAGCAGCAGCAGCAGCAGCAGCAGTAGTAGTAGTTGGCGGCAGCAGCAGCAGACAGCGGTGATCGAGATGGTAGTGGCTGCAGCACTAACACCGCCAGGTACTGCCAAGCAGTACCCCCACCAGGCCCCGTGCTGGTGATTTTCGCGTTGTTGGTCCATGGGGTCGCGTAGTATTGTCTGAAGGCCTGATGCAATACTTTGTCACAGTTGAGTAACATGTTCCGTTTTTATGGGTACTTAAACTTAAACCCAATAAGTTAGCCAAGAAGGAATACAAGTGTACATTTTTACTCCTATCCCAACCATGAACTAGAATATGCTGTCGCTTATAGTTAGTTACTTTAGGTGATTGGCATGAGTCGGTGGGTCTGGTTGATTGGCCGGCTGGTGGGCCGGGTGGGTGGTTGGTTGGTTGGTTGGTGTTGATCGGCTTGGCAGGAAGCTGTTTTGGTGTTGGCAGGAATGCGGCAATAACATCAAGATTCTAAAGGCTGGACCCCAGTAGTGCGTCTTAGCAGGACTAGAGTTTTCTTGATTCCATGGCATTGCTGTGCAGCCACGACGTGCCCCGGGCGCCAATTCAATCAAGGCCCTAAGCTTGAGATCCCATAACACCTTAAGCTCGACCTTAGCCCTCAAAAACCTACCTTTTTAGGGTTCCTCATCATGATATCCTTATATAAGTCCTAAAAAAGGTAGGTTACTCCGGGTTAAGCTCTAAGCCTTAACACGCCTAGAACCCTAAATCGTAAATCCTACACCCCAAACCCTACGCCCTGGGCCCTAAAGCTCTCAGGCCCGCAACGGCGAAAGCCACCACCACCGGAAGACCTGCCTTCGAATCCTGGACCCCAAACCTAAGCCCCAAACCCTAGACCTAAACCCCTACCTGGAGTTAGAGGCTCTATAGTAGTTCCTTTTGGTGGTGCATATTCAGAATCCTATAAGGTAATCCCAAAAAGGAACCTATGGAATTCCCTAAACTCCAAACTGTAAACCCTAAGCCCCCAGCAGCTGCCTTGGAGCCGCAGGGCAACGATGCCAAGGGCAAGGGAAAGGGAAAGGGCAAGGGCAAATCCAAGGCTCGGGCTTGAGCCTTTGCGTTAATATCCCAGAGCCTCCAATACCCCTTAATTAAGGAATATTCCTTAAATCATATAAGGGATCCCACTATAATTTAAGGAATATTCCTTAATTAAGGGATATTGGAGTCTCTGGGATAGGGGCCTTAATAGGAAGAGTAAGGGTTCCTTTAAAAGGGTCTATAAGGGCTACCATAAGGGCTGTTATAAGGACTGAGTATAGGGGCAGGGGCCCCAAATAGTAGTCAGAAGAAGGTTCCTTTAAATGGGCTTCTAAGGGCTACTATCAGGGTACTATAATACAGGGGCCTAAATAAATAGAACAGGGTTTTCGGGTATACTATACTATGCTTATAATAAAGGAGCCCCCAACATAGTATAGGTACTTCGTATAGTACTTTAGGGTTGATGTTATGGGCTTCTTAGCGTTTCGGGTCGAGGGATGGAGTTTTTTTAGGGTTTAGGGCGCTTCGGGTTTAGCGCCTTAGGGCTGTTGAATTTAGGATTCAGGGGTTCGGGCTTTGAGATTTAGGGTTTAGGGTTTAGAACCCTAAACCCTAAACCCTAAACCCCTAAACCCCTAAACCCTAAACCCTAAACCTTTAGGTATCGGGCTTCCATGGCTCAGGAAATAGGGGGAGTCAGGGCTTCGTGCTTTGGGCTTTGACTGCTGGTAATGGCCTCAAGAATTTGAATAGGGTTTTGGGGTTCCTTGCTAGGCTTTATATTATAGTTATATAGCATAATATACCCCCGGAAGCCCTACTCTAGTCATTAAGGCCACTACATAATGTGGTTTTGTCAGCGTGGGCGGAGGGGTTTCGGTCGCAGTGTGATGGAGTTGAGGGTTTCTGCCCAGACCCCGGGAAGGATCTAAGCTAAGCAGTAGATCCCATAGCTTTGGGCCGTGTTCTACTCGAAGGTACTCTATATCAGCCCCTAAATCTAAACCCTAAAATCCCTAAACGCTAAATCCCTAAACCCTAAATCCCTAGATCCTAAATTGAATCCCTAAACCCTAATATCCCTAAGCCCTATCAGCGCCCTTTTGCTTTGTTTTTTCAACGCCCTTAAACTGGCTTCTGCGACGCAACCCCTAGGAGATCCAGGTGGGTTTATGGTTTAAGGGTTTAGGACTTAGGGTTCAGGGTTTAGGGGTTTTGTGCTCAAGGATCTAGGGCTAGGGGTTGAGGGTGTAGGGTTTAGGGTTAGGATCGCAGCATCACGGCCAACCCGAAGGCTGATGAAGCCCCAAACTTCAACTTGAAATCTACACTCTAAACATGAAGCCGAAAGCTTTCTGTTGATAGCACTGCTCAAAGCCCTTCCACCCTCAACCCGAAACCTAAAACCTTAAACCCTAAACCCTAAACCCTAAAGACCAAACCCTGAAACCTTAAATCCTAAACCCTACACCTTCAACCCTAAACCCAACACCGCTTTTTTCCTTCCTCCTAGGCCCTCACAGCCCAAAGCTCTGAGACGCAGAGAGGTACCACCCTGGAAGCAGACTTCGGGGCACCAGGCCGCTGTGTCTGTTGCCTAGGGTCTAGGGTTTAGGGTGTAGGGTTGAGTGTTTTGGGAAGTGGGTTTAGGGTTAAGGGTCTGGGGATCTGAATTATTGGGCTTTGCTGTATCGCTGTGGCAATAGCCCTGTAAGGCACCCCCAAGAAGCCACCCTGCTCCAGTCATCAAGTCGCCTCTCTTACTGTGGCTGCTGTAGCTGCTATACTACTTCGGCCCTGCGCCAAAAGTATACATACTCTACTGTTGCTCGGGCCCTTTCACCATTTGCATCCCTTTGCTCTATGACTTTGGCTGCCGTGTTCTGCGCCTACCCTGTAGTACATTCGCTCAATAAGCTCTACGCCTCTATTACTTTGGCTGCCGTGTTCTGCGCCTACTCTGTACTACTTTCGCTCAAGCCCTAAACCTTAACCCAAAGCCCTAAAACCCTTAAACCCAAATCCCTAAAACCCTTCATTAAATTAAACCTTAAGCCCTGAAACCCTTACACCCCAAACCTCCCCATTGCTGTGTTTTGTGCCTGACTGGCCAGGCTCCCAAAGCGAGCGCAGCAGGGGGAGCAGCACATGGAGGGTCGGGGGACTTAGTAGAAAGGGAGCTCTAAGGGTTCAAAAAGGGGTCTTGGAGGGTCGGGAGACGTAGTAAGAGTTATAATAGGTTAGGGTTTAAGTGTCCATGTAGCCAAATAGTACCTTCTTGACCCTGTCTTACTAGGAGGGTCGAACTAGTAAGTATATCCCTATAGAGCTGGAAGTAACCTAAGGGGATCCTAGTTGGGGTTATGGTACTTATAGCTGTAGACTATAACTACTTACAAAGTCCCCCGGCCCTCCGAGTAGGCACACACGAGGCCCCCGATCCGAGTCTGGAAGCGTTGTTTTTGAGGGTTTCAATGAACCTGCTACATTAAGAATAGTCTCCGGAATGTGATCAATATTGGTGGTGTTTTGTAGAGTTTAGGTCTGTTTTCTAGGGTTTTATAAGATTTCATCTGAATAGAACTTTTTCGCAGCCCTGGACTTCTCGAGCCCTTTCTGCTTTGTATCCCGGACATCTGCAATCTCAAGGATCCAGCTCAGAACTCCGCCACCGACAAAAGGCCGGCCGGGGCTTGCTTTGGATTTGGAGTGCTAATGGGCTTCGGTTTAGGGTTTGGGCTTAGGGGTTTCGTGTTTACAGTAGGGGTTCAGGGTTTAGAGGTTTAGGGTTTAGGGGTTCCGAATTTGAGGCTAACGGTTCAGCCAAGGTTTAGGATCTGACAAGGTTTAGGCGTCAAAAAGTACCAAGGTCCCGAAAGGTTTTTGAAGTTCGATTGGGCTTGCTGGTTGTTTACGAGGAAGGAAGAACTACGTTTTCGTCAGCTGTGGGTTCCGCTGACGGTAGTTGTCCGCTTTCGGCGCAGGTTTTGTAGGAGATCCTGTAAACAGCTTGCACCCCCAAATCCCGCGTTAGTGTGTTTGGGTTTTGGAATTGGGGCAAGCTTATTGCCCTAAACCCGAAACCCTAGACCCTAAACCCTAAACCTTCTTACTTGTTGGGCTGGGCTAAATGCACCGGACAGCAAGGCTCGGTAAGGGGTTGAGTGGAGCGAGCAGAGTTTGCGATGACGGCTTGAACATCAGAGTTCTCCATGGCGTTCATATTTCCTGCCTTTTGGTTTTATGTAGTCCCCGACTGTTCAATACTCATTCAGCTGCATGTCTTGTAGCCATTAGTCCTAAAGCTGAAATCCTAAACCCTATAAAGGCCTAGACCCTCAACCCTTAAACCCTCAACCCCTAAACCCATAGCCTGTAAACCCCTACTTAAAGGATCATGGGACTTAGTAAGTAAGGTTATAAGTACCTTAATTGGGGTTATAAGTATAGTTACCCTAATTATAACCCTAGTTACTAAGTCCCATGATCCTTTAAGTAAACTTTCCGTTGGTTTGGGTTTCGACAGGGGAAACCCGGCAGTCTACACAAAAAACCATCACCAAAGATCCCTGGCCGAACCCGTGTAGAGCCCAGCCCCTAACCCCAAAGGTCCAAGTACCTAATAATCATATACTCTCCAAAATCCTAACCTACATACCTACTATCCTAAAATCGAGCACCTAATTATTGGGTCCTTTGGACCCTTGGGGTCCTTAGCAAAACCCCTAAACCCTAAATCCTAAATCCTAAGACAAAGCCCCTGTACTGTATGTGTAGAGCCCCTAACTACGTATCTGGTGCTTTGGAGGGGGCGGATCGACGGCCGAAAAAGAATCACGTACTGCGTGATGGATGCCATGAGCAGACTCGCTGCCTGGGCGCCGCCCATCCAGCTAGCGGCAAGATGACCTGCTTGAGAATCTTCAAGACGCAGAGTGCCCACACGGACGGTGGAATTGCTGCGCGGCTTGCCAAGCTTGGCAGGAACGTCCAAGTTCATCAGCATCCACGTCTCATCAATGGAAGGTGGGTACTCATCATGATCGCGAAGAGTTGTCAACAAGGACCGGGGCCCCCACCAGGCCCGCCGCCCCTGTCAGGGTCTCCCTCAGCAGGCCCCTCAGCAGGCCCCCTCAGCAACCCTGCGCAGGCCCCTCCGCACCCTCTCCCTCCCCCCTCTCCCCCCCCGCTCCCCCCTCTCCCCCTCTCTCCCTGCCCTCTCTCTCTCTCTCTCTCTGTCTCTCTCCCTCTCCCCCCGGAACCAATCGCAGCTTCGGATCCAATCCCCTGAGCGTACAAGTGCTTGGAGGGGCTGCAGGGGACTTAGTCAGGGTTCCTTCAAAGGGTTCCTTTAAGGGATCTCGTAAGGGTTCTACAAGGGTTCTAATTGCGGCATTCAGAGGCCCAGGGCACTTAGTAAGTAGGGTATATGAGTAGAGTTATAAGTACCCTAAGTCGAGATACCCAAATTATAACCCTCCTTATAAACGACTTACTAAGTCCCCTACCCTTCCAAGTATCCTCTACTCGGAGGCCCAGGGGACTTAGCAAGTAGGTTATAAGTAGGGGTATACTTGCGCTAACTCCATTCAGGGTACTTGGAACCTACTTACTAAGTCCCCTGGGCCTCTAAGTATTCGCAACTTGGCTATAGGCAGCATCCTTGCAGCGGTTTAGGTTCTACGGCTTGGAAGTTAGGGTTTGCGGGGTTTTAAGGCTTTAGGGGTTTGGGTTTTTGGTTTCAGTTCTAATCCCATGCGTTTCGAACCTGAACTGAGCTGCGGTCTGAGGCGCGGGAAAGGGCGGTGCGCCCAAGGGTGGCCCCCCCAAGGGCGGCGCCCCCAAGGGCGGCGCCCCCAAGGGCGGTGCCCCCAAGGGCGGCGCCCCCAAGGGCGGCGCGCCCAAGGGCGGCGCTCCGAAGGGCGGCGCGCCCAAGGGCGGCGCTCCGAAGGGCACCGCGCCGAAGGGCCAAGGATGGAAAGGCGGGGCTGTAGTTGGGTTTTGGGTTTAGGGTTTTTTCTCTCCAGTTTTCCGGCCCGCCTGTCCGTGCTTCGGACCTTGAAGGGGGTTGTAGGAGCATCCCTCTTCTAGACAAGTTAGGGGGTCGACAAATTAGTCGCAGTCTTCCCACTTAATTAATTATTGTTCCTAATCTTCGCTTGTAGTTTTTAATTTCTAATGTAAGTATAGTAGTATGTACTTATCCAAGGCCTTTATCTTGGGCCCGAAGTACTTAGAGGCCCAGGGGACTCAGTAAGTAGGTTATAAGTAGAGTTATCCCAATTACAACCCTACTTATAGCCGACTTACTAAGTCCCCTGGGCCTCCAAGTAGACCTTAAACCCTACACCCCTAAACCCTAAAGCCCCTGATAGAACCCTCATGGAACCCTTAAAGGAACCCTAAACCCTATACCCTACTCCACCTAAGTCCCCTGAGCCTCCAAGTATGGGACTCTTGGCAGCCTTGGGGTCTGAAACCTCCAGGGTTTAGGGGTTTAGGGTTTGGGGGTTCAGGGGTTTTGGGGTTTAGGGTTTAGGGTTTAGGGTTTAGGGTTCAGGGGTTTTGGGGTTTAGGGTTTAGGGTTTAGGGGTTCAGGGTTTAGGGGTTTAGGGTTTGGGGGTTTAGGGGTTTAGGGTTTAGGCTTTATGGTTTAGGGTTTAGGGGTTCAGGGATTAGGGGTTTAGGGTTTAGGGTTTTGACGCCCTGAGCACCAGAAGCGCTTCCCAGCAGACTCAGATGACAGAGGCTGCGTAATTTTTGAGAGCATCTCCTCTATCATCCCAGCAGCAATACTAGTTCTATTAGTTCTTAATCTAATAGTTCAAGAGGTACCCTTTAACGTTTGGGGCAAGTTAGAATCCCTGTATAATAATGCCACCGGTTAGGCTTTGCTTCAGCACCCTTTGCTAGTTTTCTGGCTTATGATAGTTAGAAGGGGCCCCCACCCTGTGATAGTGGTATACTAGGAATATAATAGGGCCCTGATATAATCCTTATAGTCACTATAACAGGGTGGGGGCAGCGTTTAAGGTTTATGGCCCTCGGAGACGGAACCCTAAAGGCCGAACTCTAGACCCTAAAGCCCGAACCCCTAAGGTCTAAACCCTAGGGCCGAAACCTAAATTCTCAACCCCAAAGCCTTAAATCCTAAACCCCAAAGCCTTAAATCAAAAACCCTGAAGCTCAAACTCTAAACCTTAAACCCGAAACCCCTAAACCCTAAACCCTAAACCCCAAACCCTAAACCCTAAACCCCTAAACCCCTAAACCCTAAACCCCTCTATTCGACTAACCCCCGAAGTTGCAGAGCCACACCAGACGTCGACTTTTTGGGCTCTGTGGCAAAGGGGGGGGTTAGGATTCTTGGTTTCATGGGGTTTGGGCTTTGGAGCTTTGGGGGTTTTTGGGGTTTACGGGTTTGGGGGTTTAGGGCTTTAGGGGTTTAGGGGTTTAGAGTTTTAGGGTCTACGGTCTGGGTTTGTTTTAGGGCCTGGGGTTTAGGGAAGGACCTTGACATGAAAACCTTCAAGTCCAAAATCCCCCAGCCGCTCAAAGCTCAGACCCTCTTCGAATCAGGGTTTACTTGGAGGGCAGGGGACTGACCCTAAGGACTGTAAACTATTGGAATTATGGTATCTTCCTTATGATGGGTAATGCAGGGTTTTGTCCATCAACGGTAGTAAGCCGGTTATAAGTAGGGTTCTAATTGGGGTAGCTCCATTTAGAGTACTTATAACTCTACTTACAACCGACTTACTAAGTCCCCTGCCTGTCCAAGCAGGGGTTTAGGGCTTAGGGTTATCGGCCAAGATTGATGCTCGTCTAGATCTGCATCGATTGCCTCGCGCTGACGCGCGCCACAAGCCCCAAATACTGCGCTTCCTGCCCCATGTAACAACCCTAGACCGAATTGTGAATCCTAAGCCCCCAAATTGGCAGGTGCTGCGGGGAAGGCCAATGGCGCCGGAAAAGACGCAGCAGGCAAATGGGGCAAGGGGTCTTTTGGTCTGTTCAGCTTGTACCCAAAACCTACCAAACTCACATTCCTCGTGATGGGGAACGCATTGCTTGAAAAGTATCCAACACCGAAGGATGCCCAGGGTCCACATATACTACCATCGTTATGGAATCAGGTCAAAGTTATGGATGGTTTTTGGGGCCCTAAGTCCATAATGGCAGTATATGAGAGTTTCCTACAACAGGGGGACCCTTTTTGGAGCCCAAATTCCATCATGGCATATGAGAGTTTCCGAAAATAGGGGGACCGTAACATAGTACCCCGAATAGTAGGATCCACGGGTATCGGAAGCCTCGGATTTCAAGTACCATGTTGTGTGCATGTAGTATATATGCACACATCGATCGGCATCCTGGGCCAGGATGTGTCTGCAGCTGAACCGCGAAAGCTGAAGCGCACGTTGTCGAATGTGACATACGAGCAGAAAGAAATGAAGGCGCCCATGGCTCGGCTCACGCATTTGCGTGAGGTGCATGATGTGGTGCGCGAACATGCGATCCCGACGCCTTCTCCGGCAAAGCAACTGGCGTTGCTGCGAGCGGAGACCGCGAGCAAGAAGAGACGCGCACCGAGTGCAGCGGTGTCTACGAAAGAGCTGAAAGGTGGCTGGTACAAAGAGGTGCGTGTTCGCAAGAAAGGAGGCCACTACGTTGTCTACACTCACAAAGACGGCCGCACAGCACCCAGCAGAGTGATGCTCGAGAAAGCAGGAGGGCATGACATTATTAAGGACCCAAAATAGGTATCCCTAATCTTCGGAAACCCCCATATATCAACCCTCTTGGATCGTGTTGGTTGTCATGGAGACCGCAGGTTTTTTGCCTACTGTTGATGGACAAAACCCATTATAAGGAATATACCATAGTCCCCATAGTTTAAAGTCCTTAGGGTCATGCAGGAGTTTGTCCATCAACAGTAGTAAGCCATTTATACGTAGGGTTATCATTGGGATAAGTCCATTTAGAGTACTTATAACTTATAACTTTACTTAGGCTACTATATGGGTACATGGAGCCTTTGGGCAAGCCACAGGCTTGCGTTGGCTCACCATTCATGGCCGCAACATCCATAGGGCCTGGAACACGACACGCCCGAACACTACCAGGACCCCCCAAGGACCCTTTAATAGAGCCCTTATGGCCCTTAATAGGGTATAATAGAGGGTAGTTGGGGGGTCTAGGTAAACCCAACAGCCTAAATACTGAACGGGGGTTTCCGAAATTTGGGGAACTTGATCTCGTACCCTAAATCGTAGGATGCTCATTATAAGGACCCCAAGATGAGGTACCCCAAAATTTCGGAAACTCCCAAACCTCTAGAATCCGCCTGTTTGCCCAGCTTGCATTGATGAGTAGAGCTTCCCGTCTACTTCCTCGAAATGTATGTGCGTACCGTACCATGAAAGTAAACCAGATCACCTCTGTAAGCCTCGTGCTCTTCAAATCCCCAAACCCCAACATCTGCGCCTTGTGGATGTCCCCCTCGACCCCATAGCTCTAATCCTTCATCCTAAAGCCCGAACTCTAAGCCTCATAAGCCATGTCAAAGAGAAACGGTATGCTAGGATATCCCAGCCCTAAGGCTACCGCAAACGTTCGCAACGCCCTCCAAGTCCCTGAGCCGTCTCGGAACATAAAATCCAGACTCTTGAAACTTCCTCAAGCAACCCCACTTGGAGGGTCGGGGGACTTAGTAACTGCTTATTTTGGGGACTTATAAGTACCATAACCCCAATTAGGGTCCCTTTTAGGGTACTTATAAGTCTACTTACTACCTACTTACTAAGTCCCCCGACCCTCCAAGCAACCCCCTTTGCCTGCAATCTACAACCCAAAATACTTGCGTGGTTGTGCGCTTGTGGTCTTTGTCATTTTGGTGCGTTATCCCATATTGGGGGTCCCACTATAATTTACGGGTTCCTTAATTCCCTTATAATACAGACCCCTTATGGGCCCCCTGTAAGGAAACCTTTAAGGAACCCTGAGGTATATTCCTTAATTTATTACGGGGTTGTGGAGTCTCCTGGGTCTTTTCGTGATATGGGAGTTTCCGAAAAGGCACTCTAATATAGTATCCTAAATAGTACGATCCTTGTAACACGGACACCAAAATATGGTATGCCTGATTTTGGGAAACTCTAAACCCTAAGCCCTTTACAGAACCCTTATAGATCCCTTTAAGGAACCCTTAAAAGATCCCTTTAAAGGTATCCCTGATTTTCGGAAACTCCCATACGTTGACCCGGAGGTGCCCAGGGCGTTCGCCGTCCGGCACAAGACATCGCCGAAGGTGAGGAGGGTTCAGGGTTTAGGGTTAAAGAAAGTTTAGGGTTTTGGGGTTCAAACTTACCCCAAGATTGCAAAGGACCCAATAATCAGGTACTTGGGTTTAGGACAGTAGCTCAGTAGCTATGTAGGTAAATTGTTGGGAGAGTCTATGATGATTGGGTACTTGGACCCTTAAACGGGGCTGTAGTTTTGTAGCATACATAATATGTATATGCATACGGTTTCGAGTTCAGGGTGTTAGTTAGGACCTGGAAGTGCGCTAATGAGGTCGTTTGAGATTCCAAGTGCCGAAATAGCAGGACTTCACGTAACAGACACTATTCAGAGTTTGTGTACTCTGGACCCTTTGTTGGTAACCTTGAACCTGAACATCACCATGGTTCATGCAGCAAAGTCGGACTTCTAAGTCTTAAGTCCTAAACTGCCTACAACCTTGAACCTTTAAACCCTGAGCCCCGCACTTGAACCCCTGAACCCATCGTAGCTCTACAGCATCCTACAACCCTACACGGTGAACCGTGAACCCATGTCGTCCTAACCCTCACAGAGACCCTTAATGGGACCCCTATCATATAATGGGCTATATAGTGGGTATATTATGGCTCTATTATGGGTATAAGAGACCCTTTAAGGGATCCCACCCGGTCTCATCATGAAGGGTGCCGCCTTAAACGCTCACGATGGTTGCGATCGCCCTTGTGCGTCGATTCCGTGTTCTGAACGCAAACCCTAAGGGTCCAAAGGACCCAATAATTAGGTACTTAGGTTTCGGATAGTAGTTATGTAGGTTACTATTTTGGAGAAGATATGGTAATCAGGTACGTACTTGGACCGGCCTGAACCCTGATCACCAAAGAGAACCCTAAACCCCAAAGTAAATCCTCAACCCCAAACCATGAAACCTTAAAGCCCAAACCCCACACCCAAACCCTCAACCCCAAACCAGACCCTCGACCCCAAGCCCCAAACCTTAACTTCCAAAGCCCCAAACCCAGAGCCTCGACCCCAAAACTCCAGACCCCCAAACCCCAAATCCCTAAGCCCTAACCCTAAACCCCAGACCCCCAAAACGCAAAACTCTAAAACCTAAACCCCAAAACCCAAAAAGCCCGACCTCTGCCGCACTTAAAGTAAAAGTATAATTAGAGTAACTATATTTATAGCTACTTTAACTTTTAACCCCAATTAAGGTACTTATAACCTTACTTACTAAGTCCCATGATCCCCGTTATAGAGACCCCTATAGATCCCTTTAAGGAACCCTATTATAGAACCCTATAGTACCCTTATTAACAGGAACCCTAAACCTTACTTACCAAGTCCCATGATCCTCCAAGTAGACCCTAAACCCTAAACCCCATAGATCCCTTTAAGGAACCCCATAGATCCCTTTAAGGAACCCTATAGATCCCTTTAAGGAGCCCTTTAAGGGACCAGTAACTAAGTCCCATGATCCTCTCAGCAGCTTTCCGAAGCTCCCATGGGAGGCCCCCCAGCGAAGCGCCGGCGTCCAGAAGCCGAGGCTTCGATTTCTTTGTTTGGGGGTCTTAAATTAGGCCCAGAGACTCCAATATCCCTTGATTAAGGAATATTCCCTAAATTATAGTAGGATCCCTAATATGATTTAAGGAATATTCCTTAATTAAGGGATATTGGAGTCTCTGGGGGGCTTTTAGGGTCTAGGGTTCCAGGGCTCCTTTAAAGGGATCCTTGTAAGGGGTCCTTTTAAGGCAGTCTCTATAGGGTTTAGAGTTTTAGGTTTTAGGGTTGAAGGTCTAGGGTCTAGGGTGTAGGGTTTGAGGTTGTAGAGGTCGAAGACGCACGGTCTGTATGTGTTCAATACCTAGGATGCCCAGTAGTACCCTTATTCCCTTTTTGTAGTCCTAGGTTCCTTATAAAGATACCCAATACCAAAAAGAGAGGCCTTTTTATTCTTAGGTTGCTGGGTATCCTAGATATGTCATGTTAGGGTTCAGAGATTGCGATGTCTAGGCTTTCTCGGGTATTAGAGTTCGGAATTCACGGTGATTGGGTTTTCTTTGTGGCTATTTTGGTTCAGATGTACAGTCTTAAAGGTTCATTGGGAGTTTCTCAGGTTTCTTAGGAGGGTTTGGGATTTCGGGTTTAGAGTTTTGGGTGGGGTTTCAGAGCCTTTTGACATGCACTTCATATTATGATTTCAGAAGGGTTTTGCAATGGCCTGTAGGGTGTCAGCCTCCGTGTCGACTATCAACTCGCAGCGCCAGAAATGGGAGTTTCCGACATCACGGGTACCTTATGTTGGGGTCCTTATATTAAGGATCCTACAATTTGGGGTGCTTCATTAGGGTCCCCTATTTTCGGAAACTCCCAAATCGTACACTTGAGAAAGACACCTATAGCGTCAGGAAGCAGCGGCAAGTACTCAGGACAGCTCATGCAAACAAGAGCAGCAACTACAAGCGTCGAACGCGGTAGAGGTGTTCACTGGCACGACGTCTTAGGAAGGGATTGGTTAATGGTTGTTGCACTTCAGGGTTTAGGGTTTAGGGACAACTGTCAAGAGTCGATGTCAAGGGAACCTCAGAGTGATTGCAGGCAGCGGCAGAGTCTGCACCAGCAACAAGACCAGTCACAATGAAGGTGGGGGAGATCGAAGGGCTTCTTTGAATACAGAGGCTGAAATTACATCAACCCTATACCCTATAGTATATAGACCCTAAACCCCTTATCCCCTTGCCAATCTTACTTTTCAGATTTAATGATACTTATAAAGGAGCCCAAAACCTTCTTCCCCCTACATTATTCTAGCGACTGCGAGGGATGCCATGAGGGCTTCTACAAGGCGTCTCGGGTTCAGAAGTCTGGGGGTTGAATCCGTTGGGCTTTAGGGCTTAGGGTTTAGGGTTTTGGGGCTTTAGGGCTTAGGGTTTAGGGTTTTGAGGCTTTAGGGCTTAGGGTTTAGGGTTTTGGGGCTTTAGGGCTTAGGGTTTAGGGTTTCAGGCTTTGAAGAAAGGCTTTGGCATGTGTGGGCATGGCTCATGCTTGAAATACTCCACTCCTGTTCATCTCCAGCTTCAGACCCATGGTTTAATTCAGGGGTCGGAATAAGTCGGAATAATTGGCAATGGTATTCCTTTCTAGCCCTTGTGCAACTATATACACGAAAATGCACCAACCATTAAGGCCCCTTTTAACTGAACCCATAGAGAAACCCGTATAAAAAACAGCACAGGAACCCTTTAAAGAAGCCCTAACCGGATTTCTACTCTCTCTAGTCAATAAGGGCCCCTCAGTGTTGATTTTTCGTTCGGGCGGAAGCCTTTAGTAACTTGTCCCATGAAGCCCGGCACTGGGCAGTCGACCAGCGTGTCCGCAGCTTTTTTGTTACAGAAGGCTCGAAAGTAGAGGAGGAAGGGTTACCAAGATGGCCGCGGTGTCCCAGCTGAGCTCGATTGTGGAGAGTGGCAAGCATGCTTGCTATGGCATCGAATGGCAGCTTGCCGATGGCGTTCTTGTGGCAAAAGAGGTCTACAACCCTTCTTGGCGCATCGAGTATGCAGCCCGGGCTGGTCTCAAACGCCTTTTCACCACCGAGTCTACCAAGTACACTTTCCAGCCTGGTGACGGGGTTCTTGTTAAGGATTTTAGTTTACATTACCAGAATGGGGATATATAGTAAACCGCTAAACCCTAAACCTTAAGCCCTAAGCATTATGGTTTCCTTGTTATGCCGACTTAACTTTAGTTCCTTTCACAAGAACCCAGGCGAGGGCCTTGTTGGCCAAGTGTTCCAGCAACAGAAGCTGGGTTCTTGTTAAGGAGTTCAGTTTAAGTTACCATAACAGGGATCTATGGTAAATAACATGGTTTCCTTGTTATGGTATCTAAAGTTAAATCCAATAACCCCTAAACCCTTCAAGAACCCTTAAAGGAACCCTGAATTATCGTAGCTTCAATTAAATCCCTTAACCCCCCAACCCTAAACCCCGAAAGCCCCTAAATTCTGGTAACTTCAGTTTTTTTATCCCTTAGCAGAAAGCATCAGGACCCCTTAAAGGAGCCCACTTAAGGGACCCTTTAAGGAAGTCTACCTTCGTGCCGGACCTCCAGCGACTCACCGAGGAGGAGGTCCGAGATAGCATGTTCGGCGGCTCCTCCTTCGTCTTCAAGCGCACCGCCCTGGCAGTTGCTGGGTTCTTGTTACCTAAACCTACCAAAACCTAATTTTTTGTAGGGTCCCTATAAATTCAAACCCTAATATGGAACCTACAAAAAAGAATTTTCGGAAACTCCAGGTCAAACGACCCTTACAGTAAACCCCACAAAGCTGGACACCGGATTAAGGCCGAATAGTGCTGGGATTCCCTATACATTACTCTTAAGGATTGAGGCTATTGGATTTCCAAGTTTTTGGCTTCTACTATAACCTACCAAAACCTACTTTGTTGTAGGGCCCCCTATAAATTCCATATTCGGGTTTATTAGAAGAACCTACAAAAAGCAGGGTTTGGTAGTTCAAGGTAAGGGATTTCAGTTTAAGTTGCCATAACAAGGAACCCCTAGTATTTGCGGGATGTAGTTTAAGTTAACACAATCAGGAAGCCATTTTATTTACTATAAATCCCGATTATGGTAACTTAAATCATCAGGAAACCATAGTATTAACCATAAATTCTTATTATGGTTACTTAAACTAAGTTCCTAAACCCTAAACCCTAAACCCAGGTTGAGTATGGCATCCATTCCGCCATCTTCGTGCCCACGAAGACCGGAGTCATTGAGGTTGGCGCCATGCTCGAGGTGCCAGGGATCTTGTTAGGGTTCCCAGAGACTCCAATATCCCTTAATTAAGGAAAATCCTTAAATCATATTAAGGATCCTACTATAATTCAAGGAATATTCCTTAATTGAGGGGTATTGGAGTCTCTAGGTTTAGGGTTTAGGGCTTTATAGGGCTTGAGGTTTAAGGTTAAGGAACTGGACTAAAGTTACTACTAACAGGGTTTCGTAGTAAATGTTCGGATTTGCTTAATATGGTAGTTTAACTTAAGTTCTCCACATAGACAGAAGTGAATCTGTAGTAGATAATAGAGTTTGCTTCTTATGGTAACCCAAAAAAAACGGTAAGGCCCAACCTGTACCTCAACCCCTGAACCCTAAACCCCAAGCCCCAGCCCCTAGACCGTGAACCCCAACCCTTAAGCCCCAACAGGAGCTTGACAAAGCCCTGAGCCCTTACAAAACCTCCAAACCCAAAACCGACGCCCCAAACCCTTCCCTTAAAGGAGCCTATAAACAAAGATCCTACACGAAACCCTAGGACAAAAGTCGCGAAACATCGAGGTAGCAGGGCCTGGTGACCTCATCGTCCCGGCATTGGTCAAGGTGATCTCTGAGGGAGGTCCCGTCCCAGAGGTCGGGTTTAGGGGTTTAGGCTTTGAGGGGCTTGCTTAAAGGATCATGGGAGTTAGTAACTAGCGCTATAATTAGGGTAACTATACTTATAACTACTTATAACCCCAATTAACGTACTTATAACCTTACTGACTAAGTCCCATGATCCTCCAAGTAGGGGTTGAGGATTTCGGGCCTAGGGTTTAGGATTCACTGCTCCGGGGTTTAGGGTTTAGGGTTCAGGGCTTTGGGTTTAGGGCTGAGGCTTTTGTCGGGTTCAGTATGGTTTAGTTAAGTTTGGTAGAGTTTCGTAAGGTTTAGTGGGGTTTAGTAGGGTTCAGTAGAGTTTAGTAGGGTTTAGTAGGGTTCAGTACCGTTTAGTAGAGTTTAGTAGGGTTTCGTAGGGTTTAGTCGGGGTTCGTCGGGCTTAGTAGGGTTCAGTGGCGTTTAGTAGGGATATGCCGGAGGTGAAGCCCGCTGTAGTAGAGCTCCCGCCTTGCGCGCCCTGGCTGGAGAAGGTGGCCGCGAGTTGCCCTGAGGCAGTTGATTTAATATAAGGGTGTAAATTACTGTATTCAACATAGAATCTTGGGGCTTAGAGGGGTTGATGTATCCAAAGTGGGGATCTTCAAGGGTTTCATTAGGGTTCCTCGTAAGTGTTTGATAAGGGACCGACAGGGTTTAGAGTTCAGGGGTCAGGGGTACAGTTTGCGGTTTAGGGCGTAATGTAGGAACCTGGTTAAGAAGCCCTGGGCCTATAGCCCCAAAACTGTAGGATTCATGCACGGACTCCTGAGGCCCAAGGTTTCTGAATCTGGTTCCTACACTCAAAGGGTAAAAGGAGGGACCCCTAGGTATATACCCTTAATATAGCTACTATATACCCTCTATATAGCCCATTATAGGGTAGGGGTCACCATTAAGGGTCCCTCCTTTTCCTTTTTGATACACCCTAAACCCTAAACCTTAGGTACGGCCCCCACTCAGTAATAGTTCAATAATATTCATAATATAGATATGGTGGGACCTTAATAGTAGCCCTATTATAGACTCTTACTGCATGCGGGCCGTACCTAACCTAAACCCTAAACCGTTTAAGAATCCCAGGTTGCCCTGAGGCCTGCTACGCCATCGAGTGGACCATGGGCAGTGACCCGGGTGGTATTAAGGTTCTTAAGTCAAACTACCATACTGTTGATGGACAAAATCCTGCATTACCCATTATAAGGAATATACCATAGTTCCCATAGTTTAGAGTCCTTCGGCTCATGCAGGATTTTGTCCATCAGCAGTACAGCAGGAAACTGCTTGATTTACTTTATAGATGCCCATGATGGTAAAATTAGTTAAAGCTTCCTTTATTGAGGAAACTCTCTGAATTACGAAAAGTAAGTGAAGTTCCATCAAAGGAAACTCTCTGAACTACTAAAGTAAGTAAAGCTCCTTGGCCAAAAAGCCCAGGTGAGGGCGCGCTGAAGGTGAACGAGAGCTACAATCCGGCTTGGCGTGTCTGGGTTGTGGAGTACTTTTTTTTTTTTGTGGGGGGGGGGGTGGTGGGTTTACGGTTTAGGAATTATAGAGATTTTTAGGAAGCCCTATTAAAACTGAATACCAGTTTTCTGTCTGATGTACCATACCTGAATACTTGTTTCTAGACCTGTTCTAGAAAGGAACCATTGTGGAATAAGAGTCCTGGCTCTCATAGGAGCCAGACTGAAACAAAGTCTATACTATTCTATACCTCTTTGCTCCCTGGTTACTTCAAAGTCCAGGTGTGCAATATGCATCTCAAGCAGGCCTACCCGGCCTCTACACCAGCTCCTCCAAGGCTCAGTAGGGGTCGTTTTGAACACTTTGAAGGTAGGAACCTGATGAAGGAATCCTGGGTCTTTAACCTAGTGGTAGAGTAGGTAACCTTTAACCTTTTTTGGGTAGTATAGTCCCCATATATTCCGTACATAACCAAAACGGTTAACCGTTAGTTCCCCATGATATCCGACAAGTAGGTTAATAGGGTTCTTTATATGGGTTGCAGGGTTATATGGCCAGAGTTTCCTCATCAGGTTCCAACATCAAGTTCGAGCGGTTTAGAAACATAAACGTGTTTAAGCATCTTTGGCAAATCTGCGGATGTTTGTTTGTGTGTCTTTTACAAGTGTCGTTGCGCTACCGCTACACAGCTTAAGCTAAGGTTTAATGCCAGGAAGGGCGTTTAAACATACTTAAACGCACTTGTGCCAGCAGGCCAGGGCGAGCACGTTCAATTGAACGTGTACTATAGGGGCCGAAATAATTACTTATGCTGATTTGGGGGTTCCGTATTATAAGTATAGTATAGGTTTAACGGCCCCAAAACCCTATTCTAGTTATTGAGGCCCCTATATTATATCAAGCGCATCCCGAGCATATTTGAACCGGTGTTTAAACATGTGTTACGCTGTTCCACGAGTGCCCCACATCCCGATTCGTTTCAATGAACCCGGTATGTAAGCATGTGTTTAAACTGTTGCGTGGTAACCCGAAGCCCGGATATTTTGCACCGACATCAAACCGTGTGCTTAGATAGGTCCAGGTCCTTGAGTGCCCCTCGTCCTGCACATGCTCAGACCGGTGTTTAAACGTGCGCTTGAACTGTCCAGGACTGCCCCACATCCCGAATATGTTTCAGCCGGTGGTCAAATCTGTGCTTAGACTGTCTTCTGAGTGCCACACATTCCGACTGTGCTTAAGCTGGTGTTTACGCATGTCAGTGTTTGAACTGTTCCTTGAGTGTCCCATGTCCGGCATTTGATTAGACCGGTAGCTAACTTGTTCCTTGACTGACATATACAGGTTCCGAATATGTCAAAACCCGTGTTTAAAACGTGTGTTTAAGCTGTTCCCTGAGTGCATCATATGCCGATCATCCCTGACCGGTGTTCAACTTGTTGAATGGTCTTTGAGTGCTACAAATCCCGAGTATTCTAACTTGTGTTTGAACATGTGCTTAAACTGTTGCTTGAGTGCCCCACATCCGGAATATCTTTGAGCCGGTGGTTGAACTGTTCCTTGTGTGCTCCACATCCCAAAAGTGTTTACACCGGTGTATAAACTTGTGTTGAAACTGTTCCTCGAGTGTCACAAATGCCGAATATGTTTAATCCGGTGGTTGAGCATGTGTATAGACTGTTGTTTAAATTGTTTTTTTTTTGTCCTTAAGTGCCCCTCATCCCGAATATGTCCAAACATGTGTTGACTCTGTTCCATGTGTGCTCACATCCCGAATATATGCAGGCATAAGTTCAAACTGTTCCTGGCGTGCCCCACATCCCCAAAGTTTGTGAACAGGTGTTCAAACATGTGTTTAGACTGATCGTTGAGTGCCACACATCATGAAAACCCTGAACCCTGAACCCCTCAACCCTAAACTCCCAAACCCTAAACCCTTAAACCCTAACCCCTAAATCCTTTATAGAACCCTCATAGATCCCTTTAAAGGAACCCTTATAGATCCCTTTTAAAGGAACCCTAAACCGCAAAGAGGAACCCTAAATGATGGTCTGACAGCTCTAAGGGCTGTAAACAAGACCCCCGCTGGAGCCCTTAAGGAATATGGCTTAACTTACATAAGGATTCATATTATGATTTAAGCTATATTCCTTAATTAAGGGGTATTGGGCTCTCTGCGAAGACCCCCGCTCCAGCCCTGCAAGGCTTTGACTTTCCAGCCGGGCGAGGGAGTCGTTGGCCAGGTGTTCCAGGCTGGGAAGGAGCTCTTCGTACCTTCGGCGTACTCAGGACTTTTTTTTAGCGATTTCTACTGCCATATTGTACTTTCATGTGTTATTGATTTTTGACAACGACTTTTTTTACTGCAATATTTTCCTATCATGTTTTAGTATAGTTAAGCTGCAAGAGAGTCTTAGACGGATAGTATGTTGATTGTGGTTCTGAGTGCCTAAGGTAAAGGACGTGCAGCAGATCACCGAACAGGGCCTCCGCGATGACATGTTCAGCGGCAACCAGGTGCCTGGGCTCCAGTTGGTAGCATGAATTTCATCATAAACAACCTTAAGCCCTTTATAGAACCCTTTCAGATCCCTTTACAGGAACCCTTAGTAGAAGTTTCATCATAAGCAAGAGCCCAGGTGAACCCTAAACCCTTAAACCCTAAACCCTAAAACCCTAAACCCCTAAACCCTTAAACCCTAAACCCTAAACCCTTAAACCCTAAACCCTAAAACCCTAAACCCCTAAACCCTTAAACCCTAAACCCTAAAACCCTAAACCCCTAAACCCTTAAACCCTTAAACCCTAAACCCTAAACCCTTAAACCCTAAACCCTAAAACCCTAAACCCCTAAACCCTTAAACCCTAAACCCTAAAACCCTAAACCCCTAAACCCTTAAACCCTAAACCCTAAAACCCTAAACCCTTAAACCCTAAACCCTAAAACCCTAAACCCCTAAACCCTTAAACCCTAAACCCTAAACCCCTAAACCCTTAAACCCTACACCCTAAAACCCTAAACCCCTAAACCCTAAACCCTAAACCCCTAAACCCTTAAACCCCTAAACCCCACACCCTACACCCAGGTGAACTTCCTGCGCGCGGACATGGCGAAGACCTTCAACATCCGCTCAGCCGCTTTCGTGCCCCTGCGATCGGGGGTCCTGGAGCTGGGATCGATGAAGCAGCTCCTGGGATCGGTTTAGGGTTTAGGGTTTAGGGTTTAGGGTTTAGGGTTTAGGGTTTAGGGTTTAGGGTTTCGGGTTTAGGGTTTCGGGTTTAGGGTTTAGGGTTTAGGGTTTAGGGACGCTAAGTGTAGGGTTCTAAGGGGTAAGCGTTCCTTTAAGGGATCTAGACAGTTTAGGGTATAGGGTTGATGGATCGATGAAGCAGCTCCTGGATTTTGTTAGGGGCCCGAATTGTATTTCGGATCCTACGATAACTTAAAGCACATTCCCTAATTAAGCTAGGGCCCAGAGTACCTTATTCCCGTTTTGAGGGTTTTGGTTCCCTTATAACCCCCCTTGAAACCGAAAAGGGCACCATTTTTATTCCCAGGCTACTCTTAGGTCTGGGGATATCCAACGGATCCAAGAAAAACGGATTCTGTAGGGGGTGTATAGGGATTTTGTAGGGTTTTGTTAGGGAGGGTTTAGGATTGAGGGTTTAGGGATGGATCTATGAAGCAGCTGCTGGGATAATCATCCCAATTCCTTATGGCTTTTGTTTAGGGGCTTTTGTTTGAGGTACTTGGTGCCATCATAACGTTTCGAGTTCAGGGTTTCGGCTAGGGTTTAGAGATGGATGCCATGAAGCAGATACAGGGTTTAGGGTTTAGGGGTTTAGGGGTTTAGGGGTTTAGGGTTTAGGGGTTTAGGGCTTAGGGTTTAGGGGTTAGGGGTTTAGGGGTTTAGGGTTTAGGGTCAGTTACAGTTCCTGGCACCACGTCTGAGGTTTCGGATAGGGTTTAGGGATTTGTTGAGTGCTCGTGCGGGATTCGCATTTAGGATTGTTGGAGTTCTGCGTCCACGAAGCAGCTCCTGGCTTCCTATTCATAGGGTGTCTGCTGCGGTTGTATAGGAGTTCTTTGAGTGTTGCTAAGGGTTCTTGGTAATTAGTAGAGCTGCTCATGGGTTCTTGTTAAGGTGCCTAATTACGTTATGTTACCATACTTAGAGGGCCAGGGGGCTTTGTAAGTAGGTTATGAGTAGAGTTTTTAAGTGCCCTAAATGGAGTTACCCCAATTCTAACCCTACTTATAACCGACTTACAAAGTCCGCCGGGCCTCCAAGTAAATGGTTTAAGGAAAGTTTAGGGTGTAGAGGGTTTAGGGTTCGGGGCTTCGGATCATCATTTAGTTTAGGACGTTTTGAAGCTACCGTTGTCGGCATCTATGGCAAGGATTGGTGTCCCTTATTTTGTCAACTTAGCCTAAGCCGCCTAACAACCTAGATCCCCCCAACTCCCCTCTAATACGCCCCCAAAAATCCACTCTTCAGGTCCATAAGGACTCTATTAAAGGGCCGTTTGGGGGATCCTAAGCCCTAAACACCCTAAACTCCCCCAACACCTTAAGCCCGAAACACCCTACACCTTGAGTTCTCTAAGAAGAGACCAGGCTCGAAAACATGGCAGCCTTGCGAACAGAGTCAGGTCCACAAGGGCTCTATTAAAGGGCCATTGGGGGGGCTGAAACCCTACCTTAAACTACCAAAACCCAATTTTTTTGCAGGGTCTTTATATTTTCCATATGAGGGTCTATAATAAGGACCTACAAAACGTAGGGTTTGGTAGTTTACAGTAAACCCTTAAGTTCCCAAAGCAGAGTCCAGGCTGGAGAACATGGCAGCCTTGCGAACGGAGTCTGGCATGAAGGCCATCGAAGAGGCCCCATGTGCCCTTGCCAAATGACAGCGGGCCTGAGCAGTAGCATAGGGGCCTGGTCCGAAATCTTGTAGAACATACCCCAGTCCTTACTTGCTATAGCTTTTCCCTTATGCTTATCGTAATTATAGTTAACATACACCAACAGCCGACTCTAATCATTCAGGCCCCTATAGTAGTCCTCAACTTTAGCTCCTCGGCTGCACAGCGTTTCAAACCCTCACAAGGAGGTCGATCAATGCGGCTATTGACGGATGGACGGAGTCCTCTGTGCGAAGTTGCCATTTTATGGCGTTCCCATGCAATATACGTTCGAACGGCGGGTTCGAGTTTGGGTTTGCGAAAGAGTTTAGGGTCCAGGGTTCAGAGAGTCTGAGCTCCTTGGATGTTGGGCGGTACAAGATTCTAGGGGCCGAGTAGGTAACCTTTAACCTTTCGGGGCTTATATGATGCTACTATAGTTCAAAAGTTTAACCTGTTTTGGGCCAGGGTGCTCAACCCCTAAGAGATAAACTCCCGCTCAGGGTTTCAATGTTCAGGGTTGAGTTTGTAGGTGTGTGCAGACCGACGGGAACGTTGCCACGCTGTGTCGAGACGCCAAACCCAGCTTTGAAAGACTGATGATGGCAAGTGGAGCTCAAAAAGGGTAATTGCTGCAGGAAGGGGTCCTCGCCCCGGGAGTCATAATTACCCGACACTTTTCCCTAAACCATAAACCCCAAGCCTTACTGTAATTAAACTCTGACCAAAAGACCCCAAGGCCCCAGGCGGCAAGTTGAACAACCGAAACTCGCAGCACCGCGCTTGGGCTTTAATACGGCGCCAACCTTGGTGATTGTTGTTCTTACCCAACTGTTCTGTTCCCAGAAGCTCCCCCAACAAGGGTTATACAGTCATACGAGGTGATCCAGGACAGATATGAAGCCCCAACTACAGTCATGCCTAGCAAGAGGACAAGTATAGATGCTTTAAACCCTACTTAGAGGCCCAGGGGACTTAGTAAGTCAGTGATAAGTAGGGTTAGAATTGGTGTAACTCCATTTAGGGCACTTATAACTCTACTTATAACCTACTTACTAAGCCCCCCGCCAACCTCTAAGTAAACGCCCATTTAAGGGACATAACTCTACTTATAACCTACTTACCAAGCCCCCCCCCAACCTCTAAGTAAACGCCGCAACCCAACACCCGAGCCCTCGACCCCAAACCCGGAACCCCTGTAGATCAAAGTTACTTCGGTTGATGATATAAATCCCTAGGGTTCCTTTAAAGGGATCTACAGGGGTATCTTTAAGGGGTTCCTTTAAGGGATCTATAGGGTGTAGGGTTTAGGGTTGATGATATAAATCCTGCATGACCTTAAGGGCCCTAAACTATGGGAATTATGGTATATTCCTTATTATGGGTAATGCAGGATTTATATCATCATCCAAGCACTGCCACCCAGGCCGCAGGCCCCAAGCTCCCTGCACGGTCCTAAACCCTACATCCTAAAGCCTTGCAGCCCTAAGGCGGTGATACCCCTAAACTGCACCTAAAGCCCCTAGACCCAAAAGCGGTGTCAACTCGGTGACAAGCAGCTAGAGACTCCAGGACCCCTTAATTGAGGAATCAAGGACCATACCTTTAAATCATACCCTGGGCATCAAAATAGCCCAAAAGCCTTAATATATGAGTCTTTAGATGCCTAAGGATAGTAGGATCCTTAATAGGATTTACGGGTTATCCTTAATCACGAAGTTTCGGAGTCTACGTTTGTTTGTTGTTTAGGGTTTAGGGGGGTTTGGAGGTTTACTTAGCTCCCCAGTACCCAACCTTTGAACTTTTTGGGTTCTTGTAGTTTCGTAAGAATCGGAAAGTTTAACCTTCTATTTCCGTGGCTTATTGGGGGAGTAGGTTTAAGGTGGCATCGAAAGTCGTCCTCATGCAGCCGAGTGTTTCCTACCTAGGTTCCCTCCCCACCTACCCACCCGACATCCAGCTTGCTGTATTTGGACCATTGGGGTATAGGGGAATTGATAATTAGAATAAGGCTCCTTTTGAGGGTTCCTTTTTAAAGGGTTCTGTAAGGGATCTGTAATCGGGTTCCATAATAAGGAGCAATACAGCCTAAGACTTACCGTACACGCTCATAGGATTACGCTCGTGTGCTTCGTAATGTGCAGACCTAGCCTTCACCCGTCTCGAGGCCACACGCCCCGAATGCTGACCTAATCTCAATGTTGGGCTTGCTATTGTAGTTTGGCTGGAGTCTGCAGACATTTTCTCTTGTGGAGCATCATGCAACTCCTTGTTATGGAACCCGATTACAGATCCCTTACAGAACCCTTTAAAAAGGAACCCTCAAAAGGAGCCTTATTCTAATTGTCAATTCCCCTATACCCCAATGGTCCAAATACCCAATAATCATAGACTCTCCAAAATCCTAACCTACATAAACTGCTATCCTAAAAGTACCTGATTATTGGGTCCTTTGGACCCTTGGGGTTAGGGTTTAAGCTTTGGGGTTTAGGGCGTAGGGTCATTTAAATTTAGTTACCATTAGCAGGAAACCCTATTATTTATACTATAGGGTTCTTGTTAAGGAATGTCAACGACCCTAAACCCTAAACCCTAAACCCCTAAACCCTAAACCCCCAAACCCCTAAACCCCTAAACCCTAAACCCCTAAACCCTAAACCCCTAAACCCTAAACCCCTAAACCCTAAACCCCTAAACCCTAAAACCCTAAACCCTAAACCTTCTATACCCTAGGCCCCCTAGGCCTTACACCCAAAAGCCATGAAGAATTAGAGGACTCACAGCCTCCTCCTCGGAAGCCTCCCAGAGACTCCAATATCCCTGGATTCAGGATATATGTTCTAAATCTTTTTAGGGGACCTATAAAAACTTAAGGAATATTCCCTGAATCAAACTAGGGATCCTATTATAATTTACGGACTATTCCCTAAATCATATTAGGGATCCTATTATAATTTACGGAATATTCCTTAAATCATATTAGGGATCCTATTGTAAGTTACGGAATATTCCCTAAATCATATTAGGGATTCTATGGGAATTTAAGGTATATCCGTTTAATATTCCCTGGATCATATTCGGGATCCTGATTTAAGGAACATTCCTTAATCAAGGGGTTTCGGAGGCTGTGGGCTCTGGCCAAAGACTTGGTGGCCGTAAACAGAGTGGAGAAGCAGGGAACTACTCTACGATATGGCGGCACATATATGACAGACAATTGGAACCCAGAGACTCCAAAACCCATTGATTAAGGACTAAACCTCAAATTTTAGTGGGGATCCCAAACCTGATTTAAGAATATTCCTTACCTGGACCCTAAGGAACCTACCTTTTTAGGGTTCCCTAATATGATTTCTTTATATAAGTCCTTAAAAAGGTAGGTTACGTGGGGTTAAGGAAATTAATGATATTGGAGTCTCTGGGAAACGACTGCGCCGATCTTAGGTTTCTTTGTGTTTTACACAGTATATACCAAGAGACTCCAATACCCCTTAATTAAGGAATATTCCTTAAATTAAAGTAGGATCCTTAATAATATGATTAAAGGAATATTCCTTAATTAAGGGATATTGGAGTCTCTGGGTACTTGGACCCTTGGGGTATAGGGGCTTTGATAATTAGAGTAGGGTTCCCTTAAAGGGTTCCGCAAGGGATCTATGATAGGGTGTTTCCGGGCTTTGCACACATAATAGATTTTTCGGCTGGAAATAAAATTCTTGGATACGGTAGTGAGCACTGGTGAGATCTGTATTAGGGTCCTGTAGGGGTCCCGAGTCTTGATGAATGCAGTGCCCTAAACAAAGAATAGTATGAATAGCGCTCTTTATTTATCCAAAGTATGCTGTAGTATGCCCTTGGGCAGAGGCCATTCCGTACGATGCAACGAGGCCCTAAACCCGGCACCCTAAACCCTTAACCCTAAACCTTAAACCCTACACACTAAACCCTAAACCCCACCCCGAAACTTGCGCATGACGGGCAGTTGCGACTTCCTCCCACTGTGGCCGACAAGCTGAAGCAGCTGTCGGCGAAAGGCGTCAAGGCACCAGCTCTCTAGGTTTCAGGGTTTGGGATTTACGAGTTGAGGGTTTAGGGTTTAGGGGTTTAGGGTCTAGGGTTCAGGGTCTCGAAAGGTAGGATGAAGGTAGGTGGGGTAATCCCCAAATGCGAATCCTACCTTCATCCCACCTTTTGAGGCCTACAGGTTTCGAGCCTAGAGCCTCCAATGCCCCTTAATTAAGGAATATTCCTCAAATTATAGTAGGATCCTCAATATGATTTAAGGAATATTCCTTAATTAAGGGATATTGGAGTCTCTGGGAGTGTTTACGTTTAGGGTTTAGGCTTTGGCTTTTGGGTTTAGGGTCTCTTGGTTTCGAGTTTAGGGTTTAGAGTGTAGGTTTGGGTGTCAGGTTTTGGAGTGTGGGTTCAGGGATGTTCAGGGTCTAGGTTAGAGTTTGGAGCTTGGTTAGGCAAGTTCCTTAGCAGGAGCCCAGTCAACTCTCCCAGCTTGCTCCTCCCGGGCTCTTGTGCGGCGGGGCCATCACCGAGCGCAGTGTCCGTAGGCTATTGCATCGGGCGAGGTGGGATGGTAGGAAGGATGAGGACTGGTGCCTGCAAGGAAAGACGAACTGTGATGAAGGAGCTGAGTGTAAGTTGCCAGATTAGGGGTCTATGGTAAATAATATGGTTTCGTCATTATGGTAGCTTAAACCCTAAACCTTGAAAAACTCCTGGTATGCTTAAAACAAGTTTTGGGGATCTGGGGCGAAACCCACAAATACATGGTGCACGGACTGGGGCGTGGCCTGGTGCAGATGTTGGGTTCTGATGCACGGCCTGGGGTTTGGGGTGTCTGGTCGAGTCCATCAAGGTGTAGGGTCGGTGTGGGGGTTGGTGTGGGGGTTGGTGTGGGACTGGTGCGAGTGTGTGGTTTCGCGCCGCACCCCACCGCAGGCAGAGGGAAACAAAACCTGGCCTTGGCGTGCTCTGCTTGCCCCCGCCCCACCCCACGCCCACATCACCCCGCAGTCGGCGTCAGAACCCGTCCGAACCCATCGGAACCCGTCGGGAACCCGTCGGAGACACCTGTCCCGACCCCGCCCGCAGCCCTAATTAAGCATACTGAGAGGCACGTTTATTGGGTTGTGAGGGGTTCCCGACCGGTTCCGACGGGTTTCGACAGGTTCCGACAGGTGGGGTGGGGTGGGGGCGGGGGTGGGGCGGAGGGGGCACAAGCACAGCGGGGGTGTGCCGATACACCCACAAGGAAATGCTCCTTGTTAGGAGGTGTATGACCAGTTTATTCCCTAAGGATCAAAGGGCAGCGCCCTGCACACGGACAGTAGTTGTTTTGTCTTGCTACGCAAGGAGAGCTTGTCTTGTCTCAATATGGTAAAACCACTGTGAGCCAATGGGCAGCGGAATGTATATGTATGAGCATGCAGCCATTGCTGTAGGTACCTGTTAGAGCTACCCCTTTAGAGGTTTACGGAATCAAACAGACACTAATTTTCTTTTACCGGAAGCATGGCCGCACATTCACACATATACTATTATGCCCACTGTCACAGTTGCGGAGTTTGGACTCATGATAAAAACAGCATATTGTTTATGCTAGGTATAGCACTGAAGTACACTGTTGAGGTCACTCCTTTTGCACACACTCATGCATGTTGGTCAGAGAGATCATCTGTACAAGATCAGGTCTGGTAATGTTCTTCTACCGAATTATGCAGCCCTTCATTGTGCTCTTGTTAGAGCCTTGTGAGTCACTGTTGTGAAACTCTGAGAATTTTCTTATCTCAGATTCGGATCCAGGTTTGGATCATAGGCTCGAGCATAGACGTTCGGATGTGGTTCATCCGGGTCTGAGTGATCTTCTTCGGAACTTGAAAAGATTCCGAGTAATCTGTTCTCAGCCCTGGTGAAGGCGGCGTCTGCAGTGTCATATCCATGGTTGGATGTAGTCGCCTTTGGCTCGGCCTTTGGTGCAGCTTGTGAGCTGATTGGAGTTGCCTCGGCTTTAGCCGGTTGTGGCTGCTTAGCCTTTGCCCGTTCGGCCCTTCTTCTTTCAAGCTGTCCGTCTGAGGACGCCCATGATCTTTCACTTTCATCTCCTGAGGGAGATAAGGCGTGGGCATGAAGGCTGTTCCAGTACTGTGCTGCAGAAGGAGTTAGGACTTCTTCATGGTCAGATTCTGACTGGTCTTCCTCAGAGCTTTGGTCGTCAAAAAGTGTCTCAAGGACATTTTTGAGGTTTTTATGTCTTCGCTCTATCTCTAGTGAGGAATGGACCAATTGATTGAAGACTGTTTTTGAGTCCTTCAGTGCTGTTAGAAGGATTTCCACTCTGGATAGAGTATCTTGGATGGTGTCAAGATGATCCTTTCTTTCCTCCTTGTCTCTCTGGATAGAGTTTCGCAATGATTGTGCGATTCTGAGGAGGTCGAGATATTTCTGAATAGGCATAGTTGCCGTATGATTGTCATGTATGACAGTTGTTTCGTCGCTGCTCAAGTTCCTGAATAGGACTTCCACGACTGGTAGAAACTCCGTGCTCCACGGTTCCTCTTCATCATATGTTTCTACATGCTGTTGCACGCGTTGCGTAAACTGCTCGGCTGCTTCTACCGTTGCATCGATAGAGCTGACGTGTCTTACTGCCATGTTTCGGCACATAGTGTTAATGGCCTGGCCTTGATTGGCTTCGCCAAGTGCAGCGTCTGCATGGTTGCAGAGTCCACTGTTATGGGCTTCTCTAGCTGCTTTTCGTTGAATGCGCCGATTTTGACCTCCTCTTCTGGTAGGACCTTTTGGTCTCGGAGGATCTGAAGGTACTGTTCCTTTCGCCTTTGGCGGAGGAGACTTAGGTGGAGGTGACATGTTTGCCTTGTTAGGCACTGGTGGCATTGCCTTGGGCACTGACGACGATGAGGCACTTGCGAGTGCAGATGTACCTCTGGCTCTTGCCGAGGATCCCTTAGGGATTGATGTATAGGTAATCTGCATGGCTTCTTCGGCCATTTGTGAATGCAATGCATCACTGAATAATTGCCTCATATGAGGAGTAGTACTTGCATCGTCATAGGTCTGAAACCGTTCAATGTCCCTTTCGGTGCCACGTGGTCGTGTATCACCTCTTTGAAAAGGATCGTTCCTGCGAATCTCCGCAACTTGTACTGCCTGGAGGCAGGTTTTACACAGCACCTTCTTTGAAACATCTTTTGCTTGCTTGAGCTGGTAACAGCTGTCTGAAAGATGGTAGACTTCGCTTCGGGAAGTGTGCCACACAGGTCGCAAATCCGTTGTTTCTCTAGAATTGACCCTGTTGGGTCCTAAAGGTTCACGCGTCTGTGGTTCATCCTCGGGTTCGAGGAATGGTGGTGGTCGTTTCGCTGCCGCCTTTGCATTTGATTGCTGGCGGTCCATACATCTGATGGGAGCCCTGGTGAACTGCTTCCACATCCAGTGTAGGCCCATTAGCAGCAGAAACACATTCCACGCGATGCTGAAGACGGAGAAGTCTTGCTCACTGGTTAGTGAGTTGGGAAGTGAAGGTTCATCAGTCTTGATAGACTCTGCGTTTGCACCGCCTTGATTACGGTGTCCGAACCAGCCCGACAACCCCGCTGCTGTGGCAGCTGTTCTGAGTGCCTTGCCGCTCGGAGCAGACGGTGGGCGTGATGCCTTCCTTCTTCTCCTCCGGCTGGAGGATTCGTCCTCTTGTTCGTCTTCATCTCTTTGAGCAGACATCAGGTTTGATGTTTCTCGTTCGTGCTCTTCAATATCACTCTTTGTTGGAGAGTGTTCTTCTTCTTGTTGTTCCTCAAGTGTGTCCAGTTCCTCTAAAGACATGTTGAGCTTGTCAACAATATTGGTTCTTTGAGGTCTGGACCTTGATCTTGGTAGATCTTGTTGCGAAGAGGACGATGATGCCTGGCTCCTTCTTGGAGGAGGGCCTTCAGGCTCGCTGGGACGTTCAGGCCTTGGCCTTTCCCAGAATCTTCCATATCTGTGATAGCTACCTTGTGGTTGCTGTTTGTCGTACCAGCTGTTGCCGGATGAATACACAAATGAGTCTTTGTAATCCCAGTATTCAGCATTACGCTGCTTGTAAGCCTGTCGCTTGTTAGCGATCTTCTGAACCTGGGCATCTGACCGGTTGTGTTTCCCTTTTGTAAGGATTGGTTGTATCGTGAAGCCCAAAGGGCTGTGCCAATCTTTGTCAGAGGGACTCAACCACAGGTCAAGGTTAGAAAAAGTTGAATAGTACTGCTTGACTGAGACAAACAGACGGATATCGATATCCCTGTTGTTGTTCATGTCCTGCCACATATCTGAGACTCGTTCCCAGTATGTTCTTTCGGCGGCAGGTGTAGCATCTCTTGGACTAGGTGACGCCGTGTGCGGCGTTTTGCTCCAGTCAAGGATATAACTGTTGATACAGTCGAGGTCAGCAACTTTCTTCGCCGGGTCCGGCGGTAGACGATCTGCACGTGCCAGTCTGTGCTGGTCAGAGTTGTTCAAGCAGAGGTGTCGCACTTGTGAGTGCCTTCCTGCTATTCTGTTGAATGCTGCAAGTTTCTTCTCCAGGTATAGAGAAAACAAACCGTTTCGCGGGTGAACGTCTCCACCTTTTAAGGTGAGCCTCGACGCAATATTATTGAGATCCCCCGCAATTACATCCGGTTTGAAAGGGAGAACCTCGTTGAGGAACGCGTTCACCAGTTCGCGCCTCTGTTCTTCCTTATGAGTCATGTATGAGTTGAAATGGACGATCGCGATGGTGATGACCTTGTAAGGCCCTTTTGTACACCACATCTCGTCAAGATCGTTTGATGCTTCTTGTGAGAAGATCTCTGCGTATGACTCAAAGTCTTCCTCTGGTGGCTCATCACCCTCGACATGGCCGTTCCATTCACAGAGAACCGGCGCAGGGTCGAGGTCCGACATTGTCAGACACGCCTCTGGTGAGAGGTAAGAGCCATCAGTGGGTCCATCCTTGTCAGGATTTTTACCCTTGAGAGGGTCATATCCGATAATCTTCATGAACTCATCTCTCGTCATCCTCTGGCCGGAATATGGGTGGACCCATTCTTTTGCCTCCGGGATGGTACTGTGGTACCCAAAGGTGAGGCGGCATACCGCACCGTGGCATGCCCACAGTCGCTTCTTGGGACCACCAGCCTTAGGCTTCATTGTTCGGTGACGGTAAAAGTGGTGGACGAGAGAGATGTCTGTTGTTGGGTCACCCTTGACTCCAATATACATTGAGGGTGCCTCAGGCTCCTTGGGAGGAGAATGGATTAGCATCCCTCTGTATTCATGTTGTCGCATGGTTGCGATCGAATACTTTGACGCAAGTGCTCCTGCCTCGAGTACGAGGGTAATATGTGCTGAATTGTTGAAGCACATGTCAATAAGAGGGTGGTAATCGAATCCCTTCTCAGGTTTGAGTTTCTTTTTGGGATTCCCTGCTGGCACCGGCGCTCGATCCATATTTCCCCAGTTGCATACCACTAGGCTTAGTGATACGCTGTCTGGGTTTGAGCCCTCTATGTGTTCTCTCTTTTCGTTAACACCGGCCATCCTATTACGAACTATCTCGTAATGTGCGTCGAGCACCAGTTTGTCTTCGTAGCCAGTAAGAGAGAGAAAAGAAGCCGGGTGGCTTGTTCTGGAGTCCTTGATATTGATGTGACTCTTGTTAATGCTCTTGTATTCCTCCAGGGTTGGAGCCTCTGTGGAGCTGGCGTAAGTATTAGGAGGATTATTCCTAATATCATCAAAGCTACATGGATCAACGCCTGGATGGTCTCTCATGAACAAATTCCTTGCGTGGTCACAATACATGTTGATTTTCTGGACTGCCAAATCTACGTCCTCAGGTGTGAGGATGGCCTCGTATAAAAACTGACGCTCTTCTGATGTCATTCCTGCTGACACTTTGGAGGTCTCGAGGCAATCGATTGGCAAGACGCACTCGCACATCTGTTGTTTACCCTGTTGGGTAAGTCGACAGTCTGCACATACAATCGTACCACAGGAATAGCAAAAATAGCCTGTAGGCTGGTTGCAAAGATCGCAGAGAGGATTATCTGGTCGTGTCATCAGCCGTATCCTTTGGTTAAGACTCATGGCTGTCCTGCGTACTCCTACAAATCTCTCCTTGGTAGGAGGTGCAGAGGAGGAAGATGCCGGATCTCTGGGTCTGTCCCACTCCTCTTCGTCAGGAGCCTCAGAATCTTTGATCATGAGTGGACTTCGGATTTTTCGATTCCATCGACTAACCCAGATTCTCTCTTTCATTTCCTGTTGCATAGCCGGGTTAGACGATGACTTCGAGATTCGGTGCTTGCGATTTTCTCGAAGTCGAGCGCTGATGCGCTCATGTTCTCTTACGAGATCTTCCTCATCAGCAGGTTCCTCGTATTCGAGGTTGAGCTTGCTTCGGTTGACTCGATAATAACTTTCTGTTTCAGGATCGAAGAGAACTAGGAATTTCTCCTTCTCCTTCTTAGGAGATTTTGGTTTCTGTGGCTCTTCGTCTGAACTCTGAACATATTCTGTTTCAGGCTTTGGTTGGTCAAGTTTGACCTCCTTAAGTTTCTCTGTGATCTCTTCCGTGGGAGATTCTTTCTTTTCCTCCGACGCTGCAGGTGCAGAGTTCGTCTTGTGAGACGGATTAACATCAACTCGGAGTTCTGAGGATGACGAAGATTTTGAGCTCTTTTCACTTGATGCCGATTCATCGTCTGATTCTTCGTCACGATCCTGGTTAGGATCCGGTTCCTCAGGTTCCGTCTCTGTTCCAGAAGATTCTTCCTTGGGAGGAACTACGTTGGCGGAAGTATCCTGAACAGGTTCTGGAGGTTTGTGACCTGTCGTTATCTTAAGAACTTCGGTGGCGCTTCTGGTGCCGTCGGAGTTCCAGAGCTGTCCCATAAGACTGTCCGGATCCTTGTCAGCCTCGGCCTGCCGGGCGAGCTTGGATCTCGGATGGATCTCCTTTGCAGTAGTCTCCGTTTTCGGAGGTACCTCACCTGCAGAAGCGGTTTGCTCCAGGTTTGGAGCTGTGTCAGCCTCTGTCTTTGGCAGAGAAAAAGACTTCTTGTGAGAAGATCTAGCCTTGGGAGGCTCTGGTGGCAGATTTCGCCTTGCCACTTTTCGAAGTGCCGATTCGATTTCTCGGCCGTAATTTGCGCACCATTTCTTCGACTCGTAAGTCGCTGACGGCATCTGTTCGGAGCAATGGTCTGCCCACCATGGTCCGATGCTCTTGAGCTCATCGTATTGCGATGATAACCAGAGTGTTTCAGAGGGTGCGAATACGGCGCTAAGAGTACGGGCATGCACTACATCTGGTGTAGCAAACATCCCTACTTGCGACTGCCACAGGTTTGTGACTTCGTTTACTACGTTATTTGCATCGAAGACCAGAAGCAGTGCCTTGTTGGCACGCAACATGGTCGGATTGGGATTCGCCAGGTTTAGCGTTGAGAACTGAACAGTGTCCCTGTTGGAACGACTGTTTTCATTCACAAGAGCTTGGAAATCTGGTGCTGTAACCACCTGCGCTAGGAGGTTTGATGGTACCAGACCGTGCCTCAGGATTGAGGATAATGCCTGTAGGTCCGTGGCATGCATGATGTAACAAGGGTTGTTCTGTCGAACAAAATCCTCCATGCCGACGGGCCTTGGCGCGTTAGTGGAGAGACGCTGTGCATGGGACTGCACAGGATTGCTCCCCGTTGCCATGAAGTCTGAGATGGTCATGTGTGACCTTGGTCTCTCTTCTTCAGGATCTGGTTCTTCAGCTCTTGGTAGAGTTCGTCGTGAACCGTGTCCTCCCACTGCCGAAAGGAAAATTTTGCTCATGGTCAACACATTTGCATCCGGTGGGATGTTAACGGCGGCATCTGTGGTTTCGGCCTTGCCATCTTTGTTATAAACCATGGTGACCACAAACCTAGACTTAGTGTTGAGGAGGACACCAAGCGCGATCTCTTGTGGTGTATACTGTGCGAGCTCTGCATCGGCCAACTTGAACATGTCCAGAAGATAATTGTGTTGGCCAGCAAAGAGATCTGGGCGCTGGTTCTGAAGGTGTCTTGTTGAGTGTGCCAACCACCTTCCGACTCTGTTGGTCTTGGAAAGAATGTGGAAGCACATCTCTGGTGAGAGACCTGTTACATCTGCCAGTTTTGGCACTGAGGAGGAATAGTCATATTCTCCGGATCCATCAAGGCTCACACATTGTTCTACCTCCAGTGGGAGGCCTGTCTGAAGGTGTTGTGCAAGCATCGTACAGAACTGGTGTGGATCACGAGCGTGATTACCGACATTGTTATCCCAGTATACAAGGGGACTGTTGTCCCATGGTCCTTGAAGGACTCCTTCATAGAGCCTGACTCCATGTCTGGAGTTTAGAGTGAGCCTTGCTCTACTCGCATGGCCATATTGTGAGATCAATTGAGCAAGATCTCTTGGATGCGGATTGAACACCTGTTGGTGATTCATGATGATGAATTGAGGCTCATGATTTTTCTCACGTTTGTGAATTCGGTGTCCACCGTGTTCGGTGTTTCGACGTGATGCTTCCCGACGAGACTCGGGGTACGAGCTATCCATGTGTGGATGTCGCTCATGGTACGCCTGCACTGCCCTGGGTAGGGCGTGTCCATCACGGCTACGGAAGTTTGATCGTGTGCTCATTACGGCACAATGACCAAACAGGATCAGGAAGCTTGGTTAGCCCGAAAGGCTGATTGCTGTGAGGCTCGAGGCTGAAAGCGGCTGCGGATGATACAGAACATATAATTCTCATGAACATGTCCGATCTTAATGAAAACGCAGCTCGCAGACACAAATTTTCTTTTAGACGGAAAACAGTCTAAATAGAAAATCCAGCACATGGTTGTGCTACCAGCAAACGAGACTACCACCATATTCCTTGGCAGTAAAATAATCGGTAAATCTCTGTTGAGATATCAATTCCAAGGAAGGCTACCGCTGTGGCGGCATTCTTGAGATTGTCTATGATCCACCGAACAGTGAAAGCTTTATGTTGAAGAAGTTCACGGAAGGGTGGATGAATGTCTGTTTCTGGTAAATTCCCTGTTTCCAGAGCCTTGATAAGCTCATCAGGTTGCGCCGAGTGCTTTGTTAATGCATCAGCTAGGCAGTACTTCGAGCTTACATGAGCTAGGTCATCTAAAGATCCAGAGTTGGATTCCTTACGAAGCATCTGAATGAGGTGGTGAGTTTCCTTCTGCTCTGGAAGGTGTGTCGTGCCTGCTGTTGTCACAAGATTGTTCGCATCTGTTCTGATATGTATGGGTACGGTCTCTGATGAGAGATCTGCCCAAAGTCCCTTGAGGAACAGGCAAGTACCAAAGCAACGCATCAGTGCGTTAAGCTCTGCCACTGTTGTGGACATTGTGGTTGTCGTAATCTTGTGAGACTCATAATCCACCAGGCTACCTCTCGAGGATGTTTCCTTAATAGAGGATTCAGAGAAATCGTTCTTCTTGGAAGAAGCAGCTGCTGCTGATTGTTTCATTCCCTTTAGCTTTGGATTTCGATCTTCAGCAAGGAAAATAACATGTGCTCTCTGAGATGATTTGTCATCATTGTTCCTGTAGGAAGCATCAGGGTAACCGAGGATTCTGAGATTTCCTTTCAGCGGCCAAAAACGCAGTTCTACTTCAGTAGACTTCAAAATCCTAACAAGCTTGTTCAATTCTCGAATATCACCGATAGTAGGCTTGGCAGCCTTACTCGCACACCGACTGAAGCGATAACAGATGTGAGCTTGAGTCCGGCTTTGTAGCCAGTTGATCTGTCCTAAAACACTTCTGTAAGCAGTGTGCTGCTGTGGTGTGCATTGTTGCTCATTGTTGAGCTTCTTATCAAAAACAATTTCCTCTAGAGCTTCAACAGCTAGGTTCTGATTTACTGAGATATGTGCTGGCACTGATGCTGTAGCATCCTTCCAGACTAATCTCTGTCCTACAAACATAATATCGTTCGTGTCTTCAGAACCGACTGCAAACTCCTTTTTGATCGATTCAATCACGGCCTTACGAAAGGTGTCATCACCGGCCATGCACAGGTCATCTACATGTAAACAGACTACTCCATGTACCTGTCTACCCTTGGCATTGTTGCCTGCTATGGGATCTAGGAGATAGTCAATCGCTGATTCCATGGTCTTGGCTGAGACTTCTTGAGCTCAGCATCTGCTGTTGCAGACTTCTTACCATACAGAACATATGTACAGCGATCCGCACGGGTTGGCACCAGGCCGTAAGACAGGAGTGCCTTATCAACGATGTTCCACCATCTTCGAGGTGCATCGTTAAGTCCATAAGCGGGTTTCTTCATCCTCGCTGCAATGTAGGGAGGATAACCTGCTTCAGGAGGAATCTGACAGATTATGTCTCTCGACTCATCATAGGCTTCACCCTGCAGAAAAGCAGTCTTTAGGTCGATGTGTGTCAGATTCCACAGCTTGTTAGCTGCTAGTTGAATCGCCAAGCGGAAACCTGGGCGACTCGCAGCAGGACTATCAGTTTGCTGTATGTCCTTTTGTCGATCCTGGAAACCTCTTAGGACCCATCGGGCCTTGCACTTAAGGAAGTTTCCGTCCTTATCTCTTTTTAGAGTCAGGACCCATCGACCAGTGACATAATTTCGGATGTTTCCGAGTTTCCGTGTATCGACGAGCTCAAAGACATCATTGTCTAGCCAGCTCTGATATTCTGCTGCTTTCGCTTCATCAAACTGTTTCTTCATCTCACGCTTTTCCTTGGCGGTTGCCTCCTTCCGTTGTGCCTTCTGGGTAAGATTTGCTGAGTTCCTGGGGGAACTTAGGGATAAGGCCTTGTCCTCTTCCGTGAGAAGATCATACTCTTCACGGATGTCAGATCGGAACCTTTTGGTGGGTTTATACCGTGTTCGGTCTGACCTCACTCTTGATGTTACCTCTCTGATGTCTACGGGTCCGCCATGCATGTACCGAGGCATGGAGAAAGAACCTGTGTTACTGCACAGTTTCTGTTCTTCTGTGAGAAGGATCCAGTCCTTCTCATCTACGACCAGGTCACCTTCCTCATCAGAGTAATACCTTGTGTCTTCTGACTCGGCATCGCTCTCCGGTTCTGGTGAACCAGAGGTGTGAGGAGGAGCGGACGGTTGTCCGGGGTCGTCCGGGACCAGTTCTTCTTCAGAATCTTCTTCATCTTGTTGTAACGGAAGAATGGGTCCCTGTGGATGTGCCTTCGGTTTAGGTTTTGGTGTCGGCACCTGTGAAGGTGATTTCTGTTTGTGCGGCGAAACTTTCCTTTCCGATGAAGACCTTGGCGACACATCACCCCCCAGACGCCGAGGAGACGGAACGCGAGGAGGCGGATGCACGCGAGGCTTAGCCCGAGCAGGAGCCACGGGCTCATCGGAGGAAACGGCCGGTAGTCGCGGTGGAGGTATGGGAGGAGGAGGACGCGACGGCGGCGTGCCGGGAGGCATCGGCTGATCTGGTTCCGGCATAGAGACATCGTCAGATGTGATCCGTGAGCGATTAGTGCTCATGGGTTCTGACGGGTCTGACGGCGAAACCTCTTCGTCCGACATGATAACATCCGGCGGTGTTCGCACGGACGGTGAAGTCTTGCCGCCTGTCATCTGGAAGAGCACCCCCGAGAAGGTTGATGGGTGTACTTTATTCCAGGAAACCTGGTGCGGCAAGCAACACGTCATAGTCGAATTGGGCTTCTTCTTGTTCCAGAAGACAAGAACGCCATCAGTTACACTGGTGAGTGCTTTGACTGTTCCAAATGTACCTCTGTATAGAGTACACTGTTCGAAACCAGACCCTGGTAAGAGTCTTGATCTAAGGCGAGTAATGTCTGACACCAAGGCATCAAGGGACGGTGATGGTTTGGAATGATGCAATGGTAATTCAGTTTTACTCGATAAGGAATTTACTCTAGCAACAAGTGATCTGATTTTCGGATCTTGCAAGAGTTTGGAATCCTTGAGAGGATTTGCTGTCAAAAGTGAATACTCCTGGTCAAGAAGTTCCGAAAGTCCCTGGAGGCATTCATCTCCAGAGTATTCTAGCATGTCTGTGACCAAAGAAAGATGAGATGCATATGCATCTCTCTTCAGGAATCTTGCCAAACACGAGGCAAAGGTCTCACAGAATTCATAAGGATACACTTGTGCGAGTTTCGTTTTAAGACCGTAGCCTTGAATACCCTTTTCGTCTCCTGGTGGAGATGTTGGAGATTTCGTTTTGGCAGAATGCCTCTGGAGAGGAGTTAGAACCTGCGGTGGCAGGTTGTGCATGAAAATCGAGGATTTCGATTCATAGTATCCTTTTGGATCTTTCATGCCATAGGCTTGTAGGTTACAGACCTCATAGCTGATCTTGCGGTTGGAAAACAGGCGTTTTGCTTCTGGTGAAGACCAGAGCCTGCTGTAGTATGGGTTCTCAAGAACAAAGTAACGTCCGAGCTTCATTTGGTGGTCTGCGACCGATTCACAGAATTTTAAAACAGAAAGTCTCTTGGCAGAGCCTTTCTTCCACTGTGAGTACCAGCTAGACCACTGAGAGTGATCGGGTGACATAACAATAATAGTAGGTTCTTGTTCCTTGATGATCCTAAGAAGATTGGAGCGACCTTGCGGTTGCTCAAGATCTAGACCACTACGCAAGTCGACTGGCTGACCTACTCGCAGACCTGACAGGGCAGCCTTGTGACTCATACGGGGAGATCCACCGTAGAGTTCTAGGAAGTCAATCTTCCCAGTGCTGGTGACCTGCCAGTGACACTCTTGATGCGGAACCGTTAGGTCTGTCGACTGCAGGGAAGCATCAAAGGTGACCATGCAACTTGCGTGATCAGAACCTTCTGACGTCAGAGTTTCCTCATCAGGCGCGAGAGGAATCTCCACATCAGATGTTATGTCATAATTTTTCCTCAGTTTTGAGATATTAACGCGGACGATGCGTGTTCCAAGATCCACACCTACCATGGATCCTCCGAGTTCGGAGATCACCTTTCCTTTTAGCCAAGATCCATGTTTGGACCCAGTTGATCCAATCTTAGACTTATCCTCTGACCAGTAGAAAACCTTATCTCCCAAAGAGAAAGGTCCTTCGGTCATTGACAGTCTGGCCGCAAGATCTCTGCGCAGATCATCAGATTGGCGTGCCTCTTGGTAAGCCCTGTTGGCAAGCTCCTTAATGGCTCTCGCAGTGACTTCCGTATCAGTTGGATTACCTGTCAACTGATTGGGATCAGCGTTCTCTGGTGTTATAACATCTCGAGGACGCCTACCAAAGGCCATTTCTAAAGGAGTAACTCCTCCATAGGTAATCGAAGAGTTTCTTGCCAAACATGCTTGTCGAACGAGGTTGCCATACTTCATGGTGATTCCGTTATACTGCGGGTCACCATCCTTCAGGATCTGAAGTATGATCTTAATCTGATGCTTCAGCAATCTTACAGCAGCTTCGGCCCTGTTGGGCCATGGTGTTCCAGGTCCTGTTGCTACAGGCTTGATATTCTGCCGATTGTAATAAGCCTCCATTTTTGGAGTCATGAATGCTTGATCTCCAACTACAACCTTTGGGTTGATCTGAAATTTCTCAAAGTAGTCATTCATAATCGACATTGTAGTATGCTCTTCTTTATCCTGGACTACTTCGGAAGTCAACAGGTTTGTTGCTCCGTCATAGAGAATAAGAAATATTAAGCGACTATTCTTGCCGGGAATTGGAAGCTCACCGTGATCTACGAAGGTGAGATCACCGAAAGTCTCTGATCTTAAACCGGAAATCTTCGCTCTTGAAGGAGCTCTCACGTGTTCCTGACAGGCTGAACACTTTTTGACCAGTTGGTCATATAGCTCATATATCTCCTTTGGGATCTGTAAGGCTTTCGTGCGTCGCTTGAACTGATCCGTACTCATATGACGGTGCTTAAGGTGAAGCTTATAGAGTTCTACAGGGTCCTTAAGCTTCTCATGAATCCTGCGAAGAGCAATGGGAAGAGATGGCGATGGTTCTGCGACAGTCTCTTCACCTGTAGGTGAGTCTGTACCAGGAGCCGGGTATTCTCTTGACTCAAGTGGTCTTACCTCCGTCCCGTCATCAGCTCCTGGGACTGTAGACTTCTCTTCAACAGGAGGTTTGACCGCATATTTGCGGGTTTTCTTCAGAAGGTTTTTAAGACCCTTTGGAGTCTTTGTCTTCGCAGGTGGAACCTCAAGTTTTTCTTCTTCTGGAGGTTCGTGCGGTGCAGATGATTCTGCGGTTTGTCTCTAGAGCCTGATGATGGTTCCGGCGGTTCGGAAGGCTCAGGAGCATCACCAGATAGTTCTGGTGGATCGGGTTTCTTGGCAGATGATTCTGCCGGATCAGATGGAAGAGGCTTCTTCTTACCTGGAATGCCCTTCGGTGGTGGATCAGCTGCTCCCTCAGGTGCCTTGTCGCAACCTTTGAGGTACGTATGAGCCCTTTTCTGTCCTGCGCAGGCTGGACAGCGACCTTCCGGGATCCTAGTATAAGATCTTCCTTCTTCCTTTGGCTTCCTAGCTCCTAGAGCAGTCTCTGTCGCACTGAACGACGTACCTGATTTAGGGAGATACTTCCTAGTGGAAGTGAAGCCTAGAAGGTCCAATACCAAATGGTTATTGGTACTAATCGGAAGAGGGGTTTTATACAAACCGAAAGCTTCACACGTTGCTAGGTCAGCTGTGGGACTACACTCGAGGGTCATTCTTAGATTCCTCATCTGTTCGATGGAGAACAAAATGGGAACTCTCCCCTGATCCAGAACTTCTATGGTTGTATCTCTTCTTGGAGTTGTGTTGAACCATAGAGTTACACGCTCCTTGATAAGAGCTGTTTCACTATCTGCGAAAGAGAACTTCGTGTTCGAAGGTGAGAAAGTGAAATCAATCATGCCTGGGGCACGTTGCTTCACGGCCTTGATAAGCCTGTTCACCGCATAGCGGGAACCCATAGCCCTAGTACAACCTGAGTCAAGTATGACAAAGGTAGGGCTCTTATCAAGATTGATCCGCTCTGTGAGAGCAGATAGGACGGTGTGCTGCAACGGAAACACCGCTGTTGCAGTTTCAACACCTTGCCCCTCGGATGGTTCAAAGACCTGGGGCACGTAACTCACTGATGAGTTGTACACGGGTTCTTGGTGCGCGCTCGGATCTGTGCCTCTACCTGATGATCCTGCTTGATTTCTTCTCTTCTTTCTCCGTGTCTTTCTTCGTGAGGCTTGTGATGCATAGTATGTATAAGACGTTTGATCGTCATAAGCGGCATAATTCCAACTGGAGTCAGTATAATAACTGTCCTCATACCATGAATCCCAGCTCGGTGCGGTGGAACTCTCATAGGCCTGTGGAGATCCAGTTTGGTCTCCTTGTAAGGAGGCAGACTTAGCTGTATCCTTACCTTTGCCTTTTGACTTTGCACCTTTGAAGGAGCTTCCTTTATCTCCTTTGTCCTTTCCTTTTCCTTTGCCTTTTCCACCTTTTCCTTTTTCCTTTCCTTTGCCTTTACCGAAATAGCTGGAATCAGTTGGATCATGTTCTGCCTGGTTGGCTCTCCCTTTTCCGCGGTATGACCTGAAACGGCCACGTCCTTTTCGCTTGCCACCCTTTGCTCTTCCCGGTGATCCGGGACGCATTCTTGGTCTTCTTCCCTTTTTGAATCTCCTTGCAACGAAGGCCTCATGGTCATCAACTGTCCAGAAGACAGCTTCTTCATCCTCGGCGGCAAGAAAGCCTTCCTCAAGGGTGTCTTCGTCTTGGAGCCAGAATCCATCGACTCCATCGTATTCACCCTGATCGAGGATGAGGAAGTTTCGACCTCCGCGTTTGCGGCGTTGGTCTCTCCTTCCATGGCGGTCCTTCTTGTGAGAAGAGTGCCGAATGTTGGGATCCTGCAGACCAGTTCTGGTCGTTGAGAACTGATCGAACATGGTCTGCCGTACCACAGGGTACGTGTAGGTCTCAATTCGGTGACCTTGGTTGGTCAATGCTGTTACCAACCTCTCACGTTGCATCTCATTTAGGTCGGACTGCACTAGGAAGAGGAGAGCTAGGAGATTATCATTTAGAGGAAACGCTCTTCGATGATTATCAAGGCGTTCCTTGTTCCATGTTTCGAAGAAACGTGCGGCGTATGTGTCTCTCTCGGTTGCATCCTGTAGGCGCAAGAAGGTTTGATCTGCCTGCACAGCCTGCATGAAATCTGGATGGGCATCCTCCAGAGCTATCTCTGGTAAGAGATCCATCCATGAGTTTTTCACGCGCTGTAGCACGATCTCAAACTTGGCAATCCAAGTCACAAAGTCTTGGTTGCCCTTCCATGCCTTGAATAGGCCGAGGAAGCGCCACAGGAAAACGTACTGTTCTCCTTTCACGAAAAATGGACGCATCTTCTTCTTGAAGTAATCTACTCCATCTGGGGCTGCAAGCCTTTCTCGGTTCAGTGATTCCTTTTGTACTGCGGCCAATCCGGAGAGCCTCGTCTTGAGAGACGGACCTCTTTTGGTGTCATCCAGCGTTGTTATGTCGCACCAGTCGTCAATCAACTGTTCATACTCAAACCACGAGGTGGTGCCATCATAGGCAGGCGCGATCTTGGGCGTTATGCCTAATGATGCAAGCATGCGGTCAGATGTTGCATATGACTGTGCGACATAAGTGGCTGGACCTTGGGAGGTCTCTTCGTTCTCATATCCCCCGGAGGATTGGGAACTGCCGTCGGCTTCGCTATGCGAGCTCGACATTGTGCTGCCTCTTATCCGCTTGGTTAAGCGTTCGGCGAGGCCGACCGCTGTAGCGGACTTTAGGAGGCGGGCGGCCCTTTCCGGGCTCCGCTACCAGAAAACTGTGCCGATACACCCACAAGGAAATGCTCCTTGTTAGGAGGTGTATGACCAGTTTATTCCCTAAGGATCAAAGGGCAGCGCCCTGCACACGGACAGTAGTTGTTTTGTCTTGCTACGCAAGGAGAGCTTGTCTTGTCTCAATATGGTAAAACCACTGTGAGCCAATGGGCAGCGGAATGTATATGTATGAGCATGCAGCCATTGCTGTAGGTACCTGTTGGAGCTACCCCTTTAGAGGTTTACGGAATCAGGGGGTGAGGGGTGCAGGGGTGGGGTGGGGTGAAAGTGGCGGTGTGGCGTGGGCGGCGGAGCCCGGCAAAACCACACTCCCGCACCAGCTCCCGCACCAACCCCCGCACCAACCCCTGCACCCACAACCCTGGGTGTTTCAAGCATACCAGGCCCCTTGCAACCTAAACCTTTAAAGGATCCCTTTATAGAACACTTAAAGGAACTCTTTCTACATTCCTTATCAAGAACCCTATAGTAAATGATATGGTTTCCTTCTAATGGTAACTTAAAATTAAATAACCCTAAGCCTTGCACCCCCAACCTTAAACTAACATTAATTTTGGGGGTTTAAAGGATCCAATAACCAGATATTTGGGTTTAGGATAGTAATTATGTAGGTTGCAATGTTGGGGAGTATACGATAATTAGGTACTTGGACGCTTAGGGTAACCCGTAAGCCCTAACGCCTAGACCCCTTACTAAACCCTAAACCCCTAAACCCTAACCTTAAGTCCTAAACCCTAAACCCTTAACAAGAACCCAGCCTCCCGTGCAGCTCCGGCGGGAAGCCCTGGATGCCTTGGCCGCAGCGGTGCCCAACGATGCTGCCGTCCTTCTTCAGGTGGGGGTTTAGGGTTTAGGGTTGAGTGGGGAGGGAGAATTTGGTTCTTTTGGTAAAAAGGTCTTGTGGTCATGTTTGACTAGTTTCTTATTTGCAGAACTTCATGTTTTCAAGTTTTGTGTTCTGGCCATCGTCGGTTGCCTCTTCAGTCACTGTTCAACTATGTTCTGAAACCGCCCCGGATTCTACATTGCCTACAGTAGAAGCCAGAAAGTTGGAATATCATTATCGTAACCCCTTTAAGGTAAATTATAGGGGATCCTACCATTAATCCATATTCCAACTTTCTGGAGTTCCCTTTAGACCCTAGACCGGACCGTACCATTCATTAGCACTCAGGTGGCAGTTGCGCCGGTCGACAGAACTCTGACTTTTTTCTTCTCCTACGGTTGATGATATAAATCCTTAGGGCTCCTTTAAAGGGATCTATAGGGGTACCTTTAAGGGCTTCCTTCAAGGGATCTATAGGGTTTAGGGATAAACATCCTGCATGACCTTAAGGACCCTAAACCATGCGAATTATGGTATATTCCTTATTATGGGTAATGCAGGATTTATATCATCAACCGTAGCTTCGGTCCTTCAGTCCTTCGTTTTGGGGTTTGGCTTTCGAATTTGTAATCTTTGGGGTTTAGGGTTGTGGGGTTTGGGGTTGTCGGCGTTTAGGGCTTTCGGGTTGTGAAGTTTCAGGGTTCGGGGTTTACGGTTTCGGTCGGGATCTAGGACCCACAGTAGCTCCTTATTCCCTTTTCAGGGTTTAGGTTCCCTTACAACACCCTTTAAACCAAAAATGTCACCTTTTTTGTTCCTGGGTAACTCTAAGGTCTAGGGATAAATGTGCGGGTGCCAAACTCTAAACCCTAAAACCTAAACTCTAACCAGGAATGCCAGAGACTCAAAATCCTTAAGCCTCTGGACTTGACAGATTGACGACTGACTTTTAGAACATGCAGCAACGTACGTGAGATCGGCTACGGGCATCTAAAACCCTATGCAATATGAGAACTCATTCAAGCCATCAGTGCGTGTGTCCTACAGCTTCTGACGCTCCAAACATAGCCGTTATTGAACAACAAGCTTCCGGATGAATCCCCAATCAACCCTAAGCCCTGAACCTCGAACCCTAAACCCTGAACCCTTGTTCCTAACCCTGAACCGGAACCTGCTTAAGAAACCCTAGGCATATGCACCCCAAAATAATAGTATGATACATATAAAGAAACCCTAGTAAAGGCCCAGGGTTTCTTGATCAGGTTCCTAGATTAAACGAAATCTCATAGGGACCCCGAATAAGGCCTATTTAGGGAAGCCCCGTAAGGGTCCCTATGATAAAATGTAGGAACCTGATTAAGAAACTTTGGGGGCGTTTTTTGGGTTCCGCACATGAATCCTACTGTTTTGGGGTTATAGGCCCTAGGGTGTCATCAATCCCCATGCCCCCCTAAGGGTCCCCTATGATAATCCCCTAAGCCCTAAACCTTGAACCATTATCCCTAAACCCTGAACCCGAAACCATCGACCCGAATCTCCCACCCGACCCAGAGACTCCAATATCCCTTAATTAAAGAATATTCCTTAAATCATATTAAGGATCCTACTATAATTTAAGGTATATTTCTTAATAAAGGGGTATTGGAGTCTCTGGGGATACCGGCCCTGAGGCGCTCCTGAACCGTGGCCAAGTTCGGTGGCACAGTGCAGGGAGGGTTTAGGGGTTAGGGTTTAGGGTTGAGGGACCACAAGACCGCGTAGCACATGGGAGTTTCCGAAACTAGGGGACCTTAAAATGTGATATCCTAAATACTAGGATCCTTATCATAAGGACCCCCAAACATGGTACCCCTAATTTTCGGAACTCGCATAGAGTGAACACCGCAAAGTTGGACTATGGTTTAAGGACGACTAGTGCTACTGTTGATGAAATACATCCTGCATGACCTTAAGGACCCTAAACTTGCTACAAGGGTTTCAGCTGCACAGTAAGTAGGTGGTGACAAAGCTGCATCATAGAATAGCCCTGGGGTTTAGGGGTTTGGGAGGTAGGTTTTACTGTTAGCAGGTTTATGGTTCCTCGGTCTTTACGTACTATAGTAGAAGCCAGAAAGTTGGAACATCATTATCCTCATGCCCTTAAGGCAATGTATAGGGAATCCTAGCACTAGTTCTCCTTAATCGATGTTCCAACTTTCTGGGGTCCACTGCATCTCCTCTGAGCCGTGGGCCTGCGGCTGATGCTTTGCAACCCGAAACCGCTACGAAGAGAGCTCAATACTCCCTGAGATCAGAATATTCAGTCCCCCCATTTTTCTTAGACCTAAACCGTAAACTGCCCCAAACCCTAAACTCTGCTATATATTCTCAAAATTGAGCATTTTTGGTGCTTTTGGTAGCCTTACCTCTTTTTTCTCTCCAGTATCGTCATCATGACGGAGCTGACAAGTGTAGAGTGTTCAGGGTTAAGGGATGCTTAGGGTTCAGGGATGCTTAGTCAGGGTTTCGGGTTCAGGATTTAGGAGTTTAATGTGGGTTTTACGGTGTCTCCGTGCCGTGCAAGGCATCTGCCCAAAGAGCCCAATACCCCGTAATTCAGGAATAGGCCTTGCAAACTTTATAGGGTTTCATATTATGATCTAAGCTATATTCCTTAGTACTGCTGATGGACAAAATCCTGCATGACCCAAAGGGCTCTAAACTATGGGAACTATGGTATATTCCTTATAATGGGTAATGCAGGATTGTGTCCATCAACAGTAGGAACCTGATTAAGAAACGCTGGGCCTTTGACCCCAAAATAGCGGGATTCATATAGGGAACCCTAATAAAGGTCCAGGGTTTCTTAACCAGGTTCCTACATATTGGGCTCTCTGGGTGGAGGGCTGACCTCTGGGTCTCAGTTGGAGAGTCGAAGAAGCTTCGCTCATGCCAATCCTCTTGGGGACCCGACGGTTGATGGACAAAATCCGAAGCTACGGTTGATGGTATAAATCCTAGGGTTCCTTTAAAGGGAGCTATAAGGGCACCTTTAAGGGGTTCCTTTTGATGGATCTATAGGGTTTTAGGGGTTTAGGGATATAAATCCTGCATTACCCATAAGAAGGAATATACCATGATTCCCATGGTTTAGGGTCCTTGGGGTAATGCAGGATTTTGTCCATCAACAGGATGACCCTCAGAAGTTGGAGCCTGATACCCTTACACTGTTAATCCCGATACCTTTATACTATATATATATATATATATATATATATACACTAGTAGTCCCGATACCCTTATACTCTAAATCCCTCTACCCTTTATACTATAAATCCCGATACTCTTGTACTATAAGTCCCTAACTACACTTCCCTATATGATATAGGCCTCTTGGGTTTCATCTCGTCCTCAAGGATCAGACTCATGAGGCATGCATGGTTCATCGCGTCTCGGCTCAGCATCCGCACATGTTTAGGGTTTAGGGTTAGGGTTTAGAGGGCTTAGGCAGGCTTCTCCCACAGTCCCAAGCCGCTTAAAGCAATATGTCAGACCCCTGAGTAGATCCAACATTTAGATTCCTAACGCGGCTTCCTATGAAGTACCCTGTCGTAGTAGCGTCGTAGTAGAGGTTCCTGAGTTTACGGGATCTGCTTTTTGGGTCCGTTGGGGGGTCTGGGAAACCCTGAACCATGAACCCCGCAGCCGTGAACCGTAAACCCTAATAAATACCCCCTGCCAACCTTGAGCATCCTTGAGCCACACTGCCTTCGGCGTAGCCGCTGCAGAGCCCAAACTTCAGTTCAGGGATAAGGGTCAGGAGGTTTAGAGCTTTTCGGGTTTCTTACCTTTGGTAATGGTACTTATATTTGTACCCCTTTCCTCCATTCTCTTCTAACCAAAGGTAAGGTTTAGGGATTCGGGTTTAGGGGCATCGGGCGCGGGGGGGGGCCCTGCCATGCTCCGCGTGTGGAAAGCCTCCGGGGAAGAGCTGGTTGCCATACCTGCGGAGGAGATCAATGACGTCCGGAGATTGAAGCTCCATCTGCGAGAAGTGAAAGGCTTGCCGATTTGCCTGCAGAAGCTGATCCAAGACGGTCGAGTGCTCAGTGACGCTGATGAACTGAATGCTTCTGGTGACGTGCAGCTGATTCTACTGAGCCCCGGCTCTTGAGTAGTACCCTTGTACCCTTTTGCTTTTTTGGGTTCCTTCATCAAAACCGAATAGTACGAACAAGGGTACCTTTATAACAAAGGTTCTACTGGGGAACCAAGGAGCTGTGCGGAATGCTCTGGGATTCAAGAAGAGCTGCTTGAGGCTGCTGCTGGCTCCTTGTTTAGGGTTTAGGGGCTGGGTTGATTTTGAAGAAGTTCGTTTGAGTTATGCGTTATAGGTTAAGAAGGGGCCCCCACCCTGTAATGTTGGTATAATAGGAAAATAATAGGGCCCTAATATAATCCTTATAGTCACTATTACAGGGTGGGGGCAGCTTCTAAGTTATAGGAGTTTGCAAAGTGGGCCAGGTCGTCAATGATATCATTTCCTGATTCTGGTAACTCACGCTACACTCCTGGTTAGCAGCCCACACATGCTGGAGAGGCAATCTGTCGGTAACTTTTTTCGCAACCGTACCCTGGTCGTATTCTAGCCTTCAAAGTAGTTCGCAGCCCCAAACTCTAAATGCTAAATCAAGAAAAAGTCTTAAATCCTGAACCTGCAACCATCCGAAACCCCCGAAGCCCGAAAACCCTAAAACCTGAACCTTAAACCTTAAATCAAAACACCCTAAACCCTAAATCTTGAAACCTAGACCCTAAATTACCCAGACCCCCGGGAGGATCCAAAAAGTAGATCCCGTAATGGGGGCTCCTCTAAAGTACCCTTAGTAGTTTATGGCCCCAAGTTAGGGGATCTACTTTCTAGATCCTAAACCCAAAACCCCTAAACCCTAAACCCCTAAACCCTAAACTTTTGGATCCCTTTAAAGGATCCTCCTGGGGGTCTGGGTATTTCCTCAAGCGAGATCCAAGGCAGCGGCCGGTGAAGCCGAAGTTCTGCGCTTCCTGCTGCAAGCGGCTGCGGATCCCGACACAGGCTCGAACGGCTTAGGGTTTAGGGTTTAGAGTTTAGGGTTTAGGGATACTGCAAGGTTTCTATACCTAAGGGTTCCTTAATTAAAGGGATCTACCCTAGAAGGTTTCTATGGTATAGGGGTTTGGGGATCTGGGGTTTAGGGTTCAGGGCCGTTCAGGGTTGTTTGGGTTCTAAGGAATGTGCCTTAATTCATACTTGGAATCCTACTATAATCTAAGGCATATGCCCTGATTAAAGTGTTTTGGAAGGTCTAAGGGTTTTAAGGTTCTGGGGTTTAGGGTTTAGGGCCGTTCCGTTCAGGGTTTCGTGTTGTAACTAGAGTTTAAGGGTTCGGTTTGGCGTTCCAGTTTGAGAGTCTAGGGCTTAGCGTTTATTCTTTAAGCCTTGTACCGGCTATTATCAGGGTTCTAGAAGGGGTCTATAAGGCCCGCCGCGTGCTACGGCTCTTGCCAAAGCATCTTCCAACGGCCACGACGGGGCTGTGCGAGCGCTGCTGGAAGCGCATGCAAATGTGGACTTGTCGAGTGAAAGCCACAGCACAGCTATAATTGGAGCATCTTTGAATGGGCACGTTGAGGTGGCGGGCCTAAACCGGTGAATCCGAAAGCCTTACCCCAGAACCTTCAACACTCTACCATATAAGCCTTGAGCCCGAAGACCCCTAAAGCCTACACCCTCAGCCATTAAAGCCTCCAAAATCCGTTAAGTAATGGAGATACGATAAATCATAGTATATAATAAGGTTCCGTCTACAAGTTTGCCCCTAAATGCTAAATCCGAAACCCTAAACCCCTAAACCCCTTAAACCCCTAAACCCTAAACCCCTAAACCCGAAACCCTAAACCCCTAAATGCTCAACCCCTAAAGCCCTGAGGTGGTGCGTTCGCTCCTGGAAGCCGGTGCTGATGTGAACCTGTCAGTTATCGGCCTTCCGGACTCTGATCCTGGGCTCTCTCTAAGGGTTTGGGATATAGGGTTTATAGGGTTTAAGGTTTAGGGTTTAATCCTGACGGTTTAAGATTTATACAAGGTGTAGGGTTTGGGGTTTAGGGAGTTTACCATGAGGCTTACTCTAGCACCATATTATGCTAGCCTAACTTCCAGTTGCCAACAAGAACCCAGGATGTGGACGTCTCGGTGTTGCGTGGCTTCACCGCTCTGATCGCAGCAGCTTCCAATGGCGATGTTCTCAGTTGCAAGCTTCTTCAAACTAAACATGGAAACATAACTACCCATACTATTTTGGGGGGTTCCTTATTTAAACTATAGGATGCGTAATGGGCCTCAAAACCCTAGCCTAATTATTAAGGCCCCTCTATTAGCCTCACGACCTGGAGAACGACGACCAGGGTACTGCTTATTCAAATTCTCCCTGAGCAAGCACCAAGGCCATGTTGAGGTGGTGCGTTTGTTGGTGGAAGCCCGTGCAGATGTGCAAGACATCGACTTGGTGGGCGACACCGCGCTTACAGCTGCTGGGTTTTCCAACGGTGGGCATTCGTTTTTTTATGGGGGGGGCGAGGTTCTTATTGACAAAGTCTGAAAGTCCATTCCGTTTATTTTTGCAGTGTCATGACTTCGTCGTTTCTGTCTGCTAGTTCCCCTCTAAATCCTTACAAAGCCCGATGAAACTTGAAGACCCTTCATTACGGGCGCTACTGTAGGAACCTGATTAAGAAACCTTGGGCCTTAGTACTTCAAGGGTTCCTTATATGAGCCCTACTAGTTTGGGGTTACAAGCCCAGAGTTGCTTAATCAGGTTCCTACGTTCTTATAGTAGCCCTTATAGACCCCTTATAGTAACCCCTTAAAGGAGCCCTTTTTAAGGCCCCGGGGTTCTTAATCAGGTTCCTACATTAATCGGGGAACTCAGGTGGCATCCTCCGAGGGGCATGCTGAGGTGGTGCGCCTGCTGGCTGAGGCGGAAAAACGATGCGGACGGGCCAGGACCCCCCCAAAAAAGGGCCCTTCAATAGAGTCCTTATGGCCCTGAATAGTGGTATTTGGGGTCTATTGAAGCGTAGTTGGGGCCCTGAACCCGAAATCCTCAGCGCCTTCTTGTGTTTTTGGTTTCCTTTTTGTGTTTATGACAAGAGATGGTTTCTCTTCCCTTGTATGTGGGGCATATTAGAGGCTAGTTAGTTGGGGGCCCTTATCAGTGGGTATTTGGGGGTATATTAGGGCGTAGTTGCGGGCCCTGAATAGTGGGTATTTGGGGCATAGTCGAGGGTAGTTTAGGGGTCCGGGGGATGGCAAAGGTTCGAAACCCTGAACCCTCGACCTCCGAGACCTCCCTAATTATAGAGCCCAATACACTTTAACTACTGCCCATAGCAAACTTTTCATATTAAGACCGTTATAGTTTAAGGTGTAGTCCTAGATTTATTCAAGGGGTATTGGGGCGGGCTTAGGGTTTGGATTCGAGGATTAAGGGGTTTTAGGGTTTCGGTCTAGCGTTTGGGCTTGCGCATCCTTTAACCCTTAAGCCCTTAAACCCCAGATGCAAAACCCAACCCTTAAGCCTTACTTATGGGTTCCGCCACAGGCTGCCAGGACCTCCACACCCCCTAGAGACTCCAAAGCCCCTTAAGTAAAGAAGATACCTGAAAGTATAGGAGGACCCCGTAGCTGATCTAAGGAATACTCCTCAATAAAGTGATATTGGAGTCTCACCCTCAACCCTAAACCCTCCGCAAGAAGTCCTAAAGTTTTCACGAAGCCGCAGTTTTAGGTAAAGGGCTTGGAGTGTAGGGTTTTGTGCTGATCACGCATGCAGTAGGAGCCTCAGCAGAAGCTTAGCGTTCAGGGGTTTAGGGCTTAGGGGTTTAGGGGTTTGGGTGTTAGGGGTTAGGGTTTAGGGGTTCAGGGGTTTAGGTTTCTATGATTGAGTAATGATTTCTCTACCTCATGATCAGTTTACCGTGTTCAGAGAGGCTTAAAATCTGAACCTTGGAGCCCCAAAGCTCGTATTCAGAGAGTGCAATATCCATTAACTGAGACTAGTCCTTCAATCAGATTATGGATCCTACTATGCTTTAGGGTAAATTCCTTAATTAAGGGGTTTTCGAGTCTCCTAAACCCAAAACCCTGTAGAGCCCTTATAGATATCCCTTAAAGGAGCACTTATAGATCCCTCTTTAAGGGAGTCTCTGGTCGTCTAGAATTCTACACTCCCCTCTCGACAACCGGTCTCCGGGCTGAGGTTGATAATCCCTCGCGCTTCGTCATAGCCGTGGCCTCGGGTGCACAGGTTCAGGGTGGCTGAGGGTTTGAGGCTTAGGGTTTAGGGTTTAGGGCTTAGGGTTCAGTTTCAGGATTTCGGGCTGAGGATGTGGGGGGATCAATATCTGGATTCTTTCTTGTTCGTGAAGGTAGTTCAGGCTACCATGAGAAGGAAGCCCTATTATTCACTGTAGATCCCGCCTAGATTCCCGAAGCCCTATTTAAACCCTAAACCGAAAACACAGATCCCACTTAGATTTGTCCCCTTACAACAAAGGGATGTGGCAGTTCCCTAGCATGATTGATGTCCAAGGTTCAGCTTTGTGTTTTGGGTTAAGGGCTTGGGGCTTTAAAGCCCAAAGTGTCTAGGGTATGTTGCTGAGGAGAGGTGTACGAGTCTTTGCGTCAGAGCCTTTCTGCCATCAAAGGGGTTGCAACCCCTCCCTTGAACCCTAAACTCTTACTTGGAGGTACAAGTGCCTTAGTTGGGGTTATACGTATTTGTAACTATAGTTACCTTGTTCATAACCCTAGTTACTGAGTCCCACGATCCCCAAGTAAACATTAAACGACGTTCCGGACACCCCCCAAATCCTAAACCCCAAACCCCTAGACACACAAGCCCGAGACACTGCACCTGTGGACCCGGTGGCACAAGCCGGAAGCTCACCTCGAATCTCTCGTTCTTCTTTGTACCCCCCGAAACCCCTAAACCCTAAACCCCCAACCCTAGACCCTAGACTCTAAACATCATCTGGACGGCTCAAGTTTTCAGCTCGCCCTCTCCGGCATTTGCTTCTCTGCATCGATCCTCACGAGACCAAGGTGCCTTTATCCAGGAACTATAGTTTAGGGTTTAGGGAATGATAGGGATGCATACATTTCAAAGGTTTTTTATCGTCTGAGTGGGTGCTCTTTCAGACCCGTACAAGCTAGATACTGGAAGTTTCAAAAGGTTTTGGTCTTCCAGATTTATGCAACTAGTAGTAACCCCTAAACCATAAACCTAAGCCCCTAACCAGTACAGCCCTTGTGAGACTGAATGCCCTGGGCCCTACCAGTACAGCCGTTGTGAGACTCTAAGTCAGCCCTCGGCCCTAACATCGCGGCTTCACCATGAAGTCTTACAAGACCCTGCTCAAACGCTGTGTAAAGTCCGCGAGAAAGCCTGTGTAAACCTAAACCTTCATTGTACAACACCTTATGCGACCCATTATAGGACCTTGGGGCATGACAACCCTAAACCCCAACCCTAACGACGAAGCCCACAACCCTATCCTGTAAAGCACCTCATAGAACGCTTCTACAGACCCTCAAAAATTGTCTGTAAACCCAGACCCGTTTCAAGGACACCCTTACATCAATCCTGATCTTACTACCCTTCTAATGCACCCTTATACCCTAAACCCCAAACCCTTGAAGCCTAAACTCGAAACCCCAAACCCCAAGCCCCCAAGCCCTAAACACCTAAACCCTACCCTAAACCCTTTACAGAACCCTTATAGATCCCTCTAAAGGGATCCCAAATCCTAAACCCTTTCAATGAACCCTTTCGAAGGCATGGCCTCTTACACCGAATCTGCTCATATACTCTTCTAATGCCCTCTAAACCCTACCTATAGTCTCCGTTGTAGTTCCTTTTTGTGGTTTAACCAATCCTTAAAGCCTTAAACCCCTAAACCCTAGAACCCTTATAGATCCCTTTTAGGAACCCTGAACCTTCAAGGAACCCAAATAGAACCCCTTAAGGAGCCCTCGTATTGAACCCTTTCGAAGGCATGGCCCAAACCTTTGACTCAAACCCGAAACCCCAAACCCCTAAACTCGGGCCCTAAACCCTAAACACCTAAACCCTACAAGCCCCTAAACCCACCTAAACCCTCCTGAGCCCTTCGGAAGGCATGGCGGTGAAGTTGCCTTCCTTGGACCTCCAGGCCGAAACCATGGAAATGAAGCGGACGCGCCTGGGACGAGATCGGCTTACTTAAAGGATCATGGGACTTAGTAACTAGGGTTCCTTAAAGGGCTCCTTAAAGGGATCTATAGGGTTCCTTAGAGATATCTATAGGGTTTAGGGTTTAGGGTCTACTTAAAGGATCATGGGACTCAGTAACTAGGGTTAGTATTAGGATAACCATACTTATAACCTCAATTAAGAATTAAGGTACTTACAACCTTACTTACTAAGTCCCATGATCCTCCAAGTAGGGATTCGGGAGTTTCCGAAAATTTGCGGGGTATCTTATTTGGGGGTCCTTATAATATCTAGGATCCCCTATTTTCGGAAACTCCCATTTAGAGAGCTAGGGATTTAGGGGTGTAGGGGGTTCAGGGACTTAGGGCTTTAGGGATGTAGGGGTTTAGGGTTTAATTAAGGGTTTAGGGTTTGGGGTTTAGGGGTTTGGGGCTTAGGGATTTAGAAAGTTAGGGATTTAGGGGTGTAGGGGGTTTAGGGATTTGGGGCTTTAGGGATATAGGGGTTTAGTATTTAGGGGTTTGGGGTTAAGGGACTTAGGGTTTAGGGGCTTTGGGTTTGTGTCGAGGGACTTCAGATTTCAATGGATCCAGCTCGTAGGGTTTTGATCAGAGCTTCACAAAGTTTCTATGGGCTATTAGACCTTATGGGTACCGTAATCTACCCTTAATAGGGTCCTAATAGGGATCTTTAGGGTCTAATAGCCCATAGTGGAAGTTTCTATGGAAAGACAGGAGTTTTAAGGCGAGCCAGCATTTGAAAGGGTTTGCACCCTTTCAACCGCTTGGCAGGTTTTTCCTTTATACAGTATCCCCAAACCCTAAACGTTTCCTCGGGCTGATGAGCAAACACAGAGGGATTTGAAGGTAACACACCCAGAGACTCTACTATCCCTTAGTTAAGGAATTTGAAATAACTGGGTGGCTGTCAAAAATAGGGTCCCTTTTTGGGTACCCTAAACATGAGATGCCGTACTATAATAGGGACCCAGAAAGGGACCCTAAATTTGACAACCACCCAATTCTTAATCAAGGGATATTGGAGTCTCTGGGCAAGGTGAGCGCTCTGAACGATAACACGATACGAGATGGGCCTTCGGGTTTAGGGTTTTAGGCTTTCAGGGGTTTAGGGTTGTAGGGTTTCCGGAAGTTTGAGGGTTGCAGGGTTTACGGTTTTTCTTTTACGGGGCTTTAAGAGGGTTGTTTGGTAATGCTCGTTTTTTTCAGAGGCTTGAAAGGGCCAACCTAAACAGCGCGTTTCGGCTTTCTGCCTTCCTTCCTTCTGACTGAAGCCCTACTTGAAGGCCCAAGGGACTTACTTAGTCGGTCATAGGTAAAAATTGGGCTAATCCCTTAAACCCTGAAAATTGCCATTTCCCATGCCCTACTGTTGATGGACAAAATCCTGCATGACCCTAAGGACCCTAAACCATGGGAATTTTGATATATTCCTTATTATGGGTCATGCAGGATTTATATCATCAACCGTATGTCTCAGCAAAATTCAAGGAGCGTCGAGTACTTTGGATTGTCCAGCGCCGACCGACCTTCTTCCATACTTTTTCACCGTGAAGTGCAATCCCGATGGCGTCAATGGCTTCAGGGCTTCACCCAGAGAGCCCAATACCCCGTAAATTGAGGAATATAGCTTAACTCATTGTTATGAAGCCCCTATATAATTTAAGCCATAAGGGGTATTGGGCTCTTTGGGCAGGTTTACCTAGACCTCCCAATTACCGTCTAACCTGCCCTAAATACCCATTATCGAGGCAATTTGGGGGTCCTAGTAGGGTGTCGGGGTTAGGGGTTTAGGGCTGCGCAAGGGGCTAGAGGGCTAATCTCAAAGGCTTAAACCTTGCGGCCTTGGCCCATCCCAGCATAGATGCACACAGAGACTCCAATACCCCTTAATTAAGGAATATACCGTAAAATATACTTGAATCCCTAATATGATCTAGGGAATATTCCTGAATTAAGGGATATTAGAATCCCTCAAACCCTAAACCCTATAGATGCCATATAAATGAACCATTATAGATCCCTTTAAAGGGATATTGGAGTCTCTGGGAAGAAGACAGCCAAGGCTTCAGCATCGGCGATCGCTTTTTCGCACTGGTTCGACCGCGCTGATTCTGTCCTGTCGCATGGCTCGTCTTGATGGGCCCTAAACCCTACTTGGAGGATCATGGGAGTTAGTAAGTAAGGTTCTAAGTACCTTCATTGGGGTTATAAATAGTTATACTTATAGTTTCCCCAAATATAACCCTGGTTACTAAGTCCTGTGATCCTTTAAGTAGACCCTAAACCCTAAACCCTCCAGATCCCTTTAAGGGAACCCTATAGATCCCTTTAAGGGAACCCTATAGATCCCTTTAAGGAGCCCTTTAAGGACTTCCTAGTGACTAAGTCCCATGATCCTTTAAGTGGGGTCTGGCTTTCAGGCCCAGGTTTAGGTGTTGGGGGTTTAGGGTTTAGGGTTTAGGGGTTTAGGGTTTAGGGGTTTAGGGGTTAGGGGTTTAGGGTTTAGGGTTAGGGGTTTAGGGTTTAGGGTTTAGGGTTTAGGGTTTAGGGTTTAGGGTTTAGGGTTTAGGGTTTAGGGTTTAGGGGTTTAGGGTTTAGGGTTTAGGGGTTTAGGGGTTAGGGTTTAGGGTTTAGGGTTTAGGGTTTAGGGTTTAGGGTTTAGGGTTTAGGGTTTAGGGTTTAGGGTTTAGGGTTTAGGGTTTAGGGGCTTTGGAGTACCATACTTTGATACTCGATTGGGACCTGTTACTTAAAGGGAGCCAATTATGAAGACAACGTGAATACTTTTTTCTCCTTGGTTACTTCAAAGCCCAGGTTTTGGGGTGTAGGGTGCAGAAGTCCCTGGCACACTTGGCTTTAAGGAGCAGTTTGGTTTTGTCTGCGTACAGTTTCATCACCAGCCACGGCTCCTTTCCATCTCGAAATACCCCGTCTGACCTAAACCCTAAAACTTGAAAGTTGAGGCTTTGGTGCTGTTGATGGACAAAATCCTGCATGACCCTAGGACTTTAAACTATGGGAGCTATGGTATATTCCTTATAATGGGTAATGCAGGATTTATATCCCTAAACCCCAAAACCCTATAGATCCCTCAAAGGAGCCCCTTAAAGGTACCCTTAATGCTCCCTTTAAAGGAACCCTAGGATTTTGTCCATCAGCAGTATGTTGCAAAGCCAGTTTAGGGCTCGAGTTCCTCGCTCGAATCTCGAACGCGTCGCCGAAGCCACCAACTGCAACACCCCAGGGCCATAAAACAACCGGTTTAGGGTTTGTGTTGAAAACGCTCCAGCATGTCAGTGATCAGCACTTGTAGTTTGCAGTTGTGGCTAGCTTTCAGGGCCCTTGTATAGCTGCTAGGTACCTGTAGTCTGCAAGTGTTTGTGCGCTGTTATGCTTCGGCTCGTAGGGGAAGGCTACGAAAGGTAAGCCTCTTGAGCCATGTGTACTGTAACCAACAACTTGTAAAGCTGTACAGGTCGTTTGTTGGTTTGTCGGTTCTCTTGTTGCTTCGTTGAGATCGTGAGTCGCCTCTGCGCCCAGCCATAGAAAACATTCTGCGTGAGCTTCGCTGCAGGGTATGGCCACCCAGGGTGAACACCTTCAACAGGTGATGAGCCCAACGCCTGGGCCAGAAGCAACCGGAGCGGTGGCTTCTCCGGCCTCTCTGCCTGGTGTGCGGGGAGGCGGGGATGCACCGCAGACTACAGTGAATGGTACAACCGCCGGAGTTGGAGTGCCATCGCCCTCTGGGCTTGCGCAGCCTATTGGGGATGGAATCCAGCAAACTATGATGGATGCGTCGTCGGGGCCATCGACTTCCACAGCTGGTCCAGTGCCATCCCCTCAGCTGCCACAAGAAACTGTTGGAACAGCCGGCCGACCGAGAGTTTCAGCAGTCGGTAGGACAGGAGGCGATGGAACACTAGGCCAGGTTGGAGGCTTGGGTACAGCTGGCGTTACGTATGAAGCAGTATCTACCGCGGAGGTCGCTGATGCGAGTGGGGTGCATGGAGATGCAACTGCAGTGACTCAGGGTTTCAGTGTGGCCACCGAAAGTGGAATGGCTAGCGCTCAGATCAATGTTGCCGCAGGCGTCTCAGGGTACAACCCATCTGCAGCGAATCCTGGAAGTAGTGCTGAGGGCTTTGAAACGCCCAGATCAACGGCGTACGGGGCGTCAGCGGTCATGCAGACTGGGGCTCAGGCTTTTGCTAGTCAGTTGCTAGGAAGAGTGCAGTCTCTGTTTGGTGGCGCGGCGAACGTACAGCCACTGCCGCAAGGGTGGGCTCCCAGTCCACTGACTTCTCCTCCAAGGCCGTCGCGACCACTACAGCCCCTCGAGAGAGGAGGCCGCGTCCTGCAAGATGAGTGTCAAGTGCCGATGCCGTTGTTCACTGGTGCCAACGCGCAGCAGCTTGCTGCCATGGAGCAAAGGGCTCCCTTGCTCTACGGGTCTCCAGACAGGCATCCCCACACCGAGTCCTCATCTATTCCGCATGATGCGATTCAGGCAGAAGTGGCGCCACAGCTTGAAGGGTTGAAGCAGCGCTTGCGAAAGGAACAGGAGAAAACCGGTCGTGCTGAGGCTGAAGTCTGGAGGATTCAGTCTCAGCAGGCTGGTGGATGTGAGGCGCCGGCGTTGCAGCAGGTGGGTGCTGAGGAGGTGAGTTTTAGTAGGTTTGGTGATAGTGGGCTTGGTTCGCGCACTGCTACAACGTCCGGGGATGCACTGACCCCTGTCCCTTCCTCAACTCCTCCTCCTCCTCCTCCTCCTGCCGCTGAGCCTCAGGGTTTAACTGGTTTGTTGTTAGGGTTGTTAGGTGCCGGTACTCGGTCCTCTAGCTCTGGACACCAGAGTAGCTCGAATGAGGAGGAGCAGGACAAGCTGCAGTTTGCAGCTGGCACTGGCAGGAGATTACAGCCGGGAGCAATCCCAGGCCGTCAAGACTTACTGCAAGCGTTGGCGACTGTGTTTCAGGCTGCGCTTCAGGTCGTGCAGGCAACACAGCACGCTTCGCACGCTTCAGGTCCTCAAGCTTCTCATCATTCCCTCCAGCTTTCAACCCAGGAGGAGCAGCCATCATCGCAGCTTCAACTCGCACTGCCAAGTGCCCCAACGCAAGACTCAACAACTGTTTCGCCCCAGGTTCTTCAAGGCATTTGTCAGGCAGTTGCCGCGCTGCCAACCAATCAGTTGTTTGATGCATGAGGTCCGCGCTCAAATGATGGTGCAGTTTAGAGGGAGTGCAGCCACCCTAAGGGTAGGCCGTGTGTTGAAGCCTTTTGCTTCAGCCACGCTGTTTTGAAAAACAGGTAGTGCCGCTCGAGCCAAAGAGAGCATATGTGCACTTGGCCCTGTGTTAATTCAGAGGTACAAGCCCAGGAGGAGCTGTCGTGATGAGCCAACTCCTTGCAGCAGCGAAAGCCGGTCCCCTGTCAGACCTTAACTGGTTTGGGTGACCCGAATTAATAGGTACTCGTAGTCCCGAACCTGTGTGCAGAAGGCCTGTAGCTCTCGCTTGTGTGCTGGGGGTAAACCAGCCAGGCCACTCGAAACCCTAATTTGTACCCTACGTGCACTTCTATGTACAGTCTTGGATATCCTCGAGAAAGTTTTGTTTATTACTTATGCAAAACGGCAAACTGGACTGATCACCCAGCTAGCCTCTAGATCAGACTTGTTGGGTGTTTAAGGCGTAATACACCCTTAACCACCCGCAACTTGTGCCGCGTCTGCAGAGACCGCCACCGCACAGGTCTCTAAACACGCTGAGGTGCCAGAAGGTTCGAGGTCAGGCGAAGATGACATGCTGTAAATACGCAGCTTGTGGCGTCGCCCTGACGAGCGAGCCAAGGAGGAGTGTTGAAAACGCTCCAGCATGTCAGTGATCAGCACTTGTAGTTTGCAGTTGTGGCTAGCTTTCAGGGCCCTTGTATAGCTGCTAGGTACCTGTAGTCTGCAAGTGTTTGTGCGCTGTTATGCTTCGGCTCGTAGGGGAAGGCTACGAAAGGTAAGCCTCTTGAGCCATGTGTACTGTAACCAACAACTTGTAAAGCTGTACAGGTCGTTTGTTGGTTTGTCGGTTCTCTTGTTGCTTCGTTGAGATCGTGAGTCGCCTCTGCGCCCAGCCATAGAAAACATTCTGCGTGAGCTTCGCTGCAGGGTATGGCCACCCAGGGTGAACACCTTCAACAGTTTGGGTTTCGAACCTTAGATGGTCCGTCCTAGCTATCACGGAATATACCTTAAAGTATAGAAGGTTCCATAGTATGATTTAAGGCATATTCCTCATTTATCGGTTGTGGAGAGGGTTTGGGTACAGAATTATCAACAGCAGTCTCTGATACAGCCGTCCTTCACAGGCTCCGTTCTGCTTTCCGAATCCTTAAGCACGAAAAATGAACTCTAAATGGGTTTAAGGTTCATATACCAGACAGGAAGGAATATACCTCAAAGTATGAGGAGCTTCCTGTTATGATTTAAGCTATATTCCTTCATTAAAGTCATTAAAGGGTATTGGGCCCTAAAGGGGAATTTCCGAAAGCAGGGGACCTTAATATAGTACCCTAAATAGTAGGATCCTTATTATAAGGCCCCCAGAGTAAGGTACCCTAATTTTCGGAAACTCCCAAATGGGTTTAAGGTTCATATACCATGCAGGAATTTGTAGTGTAAGGGTATTGGGATCCAACTTATAAGGGTCTTTTGGTCCACAAGGATGCAAACGTCACGAAACCCCCGAACATTGAGGCTAACAGTGGCCTACACCCTGAGCCTTCAGCCGCACGCTTACACGTAAGATATGGGTGGTTGTCAACACTATGGTCCCTTTTTGGGTACCCTAAATATTAGGTGCCGTATTCTAGTAAGGACCCAAAAAGGGACTCTAATATTGACAACCACCCAAATGATGGCCGTTAACCCTTTCAAAAAACAACGAAACCAAGAAGCCGAAAGCCGAAACCCTAACCCCAAAATCCTAAACCCTATACCCTAGATCCTAAACCCTGCATCTTGAACCATAGAGCCTAAATCCTAAACTTGACATCCTAAATCCCAAGCCCTATTCCGCAAGCCGAAGACTTGCCAGAGATTCCCCAAACCCCGTAATAAAGGAACAGACCTTGGAATATAGTAGGATCCCTAATCTGACTTAAGGTATATATTTTCAATTAGAGTAGGATCCTAATTTTCAAGGAACATTCCGTAATTAATGGATATTGCTTGGAGGGGCAGGGGACTTAGTAAGTCGTTTATAGGTGGGGTCATAATTGGGGTATCTCCATTTAATGTACTGAAAACTCTACTTATAATCTACTTACTAAGTCCCCTGCCCCTAAGTGGGGTCTCTGGGAAGATTCAGTCAAGGCGATCGGCCGGATGGCAGAGAGCAGTTTGGAAGCCCCGGCAGGCCGTAGATTCGACAAGCTCAGGGTGATTCCTTTAGGGATCTTAAAGGAACCCTTAGAGGAGCCCTGACAGGAACCCTTAACGGTTCCTTCTACGGGTTCCTTCAAGGGTTCCGGCAAGGCTTCTTATGGGTTGTATCGGGTTGTGTAGGGTTTCCATGGGGTCTGAACTATCACGTGTTGGACCCTACCTACCGATTGTTGAGCTCCGGCTAGGTTCGGAAGGTAGCGCCTTCCGCACACCTCAAGCCTCAAGTTCAACTGGGGCTTCCCTGAGTTTCGGGTTTCAGGATCCCAGAGAATCAGGGTATAGAGTTCAGGGTAAGGGGTCCAGTCTCTATTATTTTTCTGGCATGTAGGGTTCAGAGTTACGGGTGTAGGGATGAGGATCTTGTGGGAACTCCCTTCAGGGATCTGCTTTCGTCCTTTCGTTCTAGGTAGCTGCAGCACGATGTCACGTGGCCAAGCTGCCAGTCAAGTTCACTTGGGGTGGGTTTTTGGAGATCGGCATGCGATCCGGAAGGTTAGATGCTTCAGAACAACAGGGTGTATATAAACGTTATAAGACCTGCCATCCCCTGCCCCGGGGAAGTCTCCGATTGCAGGCTGTTTTCCGACCTGCCCGATCCGGATACTTAGCCGACTGCAGATGGTTTTTGGTTCAGGGTTTAGGGTTTGGGGTCTTCAGTTTGGATCTTCAGGGCGTTTCAGGATTTAGCGTTCAGGATGTAGGGTTCAAAGTTTAGGACTGGCTTTTTCTCATGCTAAGAAGGGCCTTGGTTTTTTTTTTCAAAATTGTTTGATTTTATTCAACATTGTTTTGAAGGGTTCTGGAATGTTATGGGGCTTTCGCAGATTATGATATAGCGCCTCCAAGATGCAAAAAGAAAGTCACATGCAGGAAGTACCGATTGGAACTCGAGAGATAGTGGCTAGATTTCAGGATTTAGACCCTAAGCATTTGAAGGGTTTGGCTTTTTACGTTTGGCATTGTTGAGGGTTTGGGATTAGGATCCTCAAATCGAGAGGACGGAGCCCTTAACCCTAAACCCTTAAACTTCGAATCCTCCATCCGGCATTCCTTGCTTCTGTTGATGATGTAAATCCTGCATTATCTTAAGGGCCCTACACTATGGGAAGTATGGTATATTCCTTATCATGGGTAATGCAGGATTTATATCATCAACCGTTGCTTGGGCAGAAGCTTCATACCCTGATCAAGCCGATCCTTAAGCCCTAACCCCAAGGGTCCAAAAGGACCCAATAATTAGGTACTCTCTTTTAGGATAGTAGTTATGTAGGTTAGGATTCTGGAGAGTATATGATTATTGGGTACTTGGCCCCTTGAGGTAAAGCCTAAACTCTCATCAAGCGTTTTGAATCGGGTTTAGGGTTTAGGGTTTTGGGTTTAGGGTTTAGGGTTTAGGGTTTTGAAGCCGTGAGAAAGCCTTATATAGCAATATAGCAGAAGGCTGAGACCCACGACTTTCCCGGATCCATCAGTGCTGCACCTCAAAGATCTTGGGCTTGGGGTTCAGGGTTTAGCGCTTTGGGCTTAGGGCTTGGTTTAGAGTGTGGGGCCTAGGGCGTTTTAGTTCAAGGGTTTGGGTTTTAGGATGAGGTTTCTAGGATCTAGGCAAGACAGGACAAGGGCCCCACATTCATAGATATTAATGTAGGAACCTGATTCAGAAACACTGGGCTTATAACCCCCCCCAAAATAGCAGGATTCATATGAGGAACCCTAATAAAGGCCCAAGGTTTCATAATCAGGTTCCTACATTATCTTAAGCGCGAAGTGCTAAAACCATCAACCCTAGACCCCAAAACTCAAAATTCTAAGCCGTGAGCCCTAAAGTCAAAACCCAAAACCGGAAGCCTAAGCCCAAAACCACCTTCAAACAGTGGAGCCTGAATGCTAAAGCCTGCATGCGGCTGATTCAATTTAATTCGAAAAGCCGAATGACCTAATGTAGAACCTGGAGAAACCCTGGCCCTCTTGCCCACAAATATTGGGATGATGTCAAGAACCCTAATACAGACGCAGGGCGTCTTAATCAGGTTCCTATCAAACGACGACTCTTGATATGTCAGGTTTCAGGGCTTGGAGGTCACTGTTTCACCCTAAACCCTAAACCCCTGCTTAGGAAAGCCTTCGCCGCCGCATGGAGAGGTTGCCCAGCGTTCCGGGTACGCCGGATCCTGGGCCATGACTTTGCCCTCGACTTTACCCAGAGAGCCCAATACCCCTTGACTACGGAATATAGCTGAAGTCATAATACGAAGCCCTATATACTTTAAGCCATATTCCTTAATTAAGGGGTATTGGGCTCTCTGGGTAGCTAGGTAACACGTAACATTCCCCCTTATTGTGCTGAAGAGGATCTTATTTACTAAAATTCTTCAAAGGCTTTAAAAGCGCCACCTAGTTAGGCTTTTGGGTTGTCTTGAGCTTTGTTTGGTGTTGATTCTTCTAATATTAAGAGTTGTTTTTGCTTTCTGGGTTGCTAGGATTTGGGTGATGGGTTAGCCACGGGGAGCATTTGCAGGGAGCGTGCACCCAGGTGCATCGAACACATTTTGAGTTGAAGATAAGCCAGATATGATCCACTTTACCATACCATACCATTTCTGACTATATCGACTTTATCAGGTTTGATCATGCTATATTACATCATACTGCATCAGACTATATCTGTACCAAGTTGTATCATACTACAGGTCATACTATGTTCAACTATGGTGTGCCTTATTATATATATATATATATATAGCTGCATCGTACTGTAATATACGATACCATACTAGATCATAATTTACTAGGTTATACTATATTAGACAGTTGTAGATACTACCCACTGTATATTAAAGTGTTGTACTATTCTACTATAGATCATACTCTATTATTTCGTCTTTTGCAGTCTTACAGTTTGTTATGCTATACGCTCAGTTGGTTTTGGAGAGTCACAGCAAGCCGATGACTGTTTGAAGCAGCGTGCGCCTTCATTTTCTTGAAAACTATACGGGCCTGAATGATGAGCAATGTCTTTCCTCAAAACTCGATATTGTATCCACGGCATTTCTAAAGCATCGTTTTTCTACGACCCTATATCTAACTATTCAGGGCCCTGTGTTACTCCTCAAGCTCTTGGCTGTGTTTGACCAGTGGCGCAAGATCATCCAACTGCAAAGTGATATTCTAGGCTATTTTTTAAGCCCTAAGAAAGCCTTGCCCATGCAAGATCCTTCGACCACCCTACCTAGAGGCTCATACCCAATCCCTTTTTCGGGGTACAGAATTATTCAGTTAGTTTCGGTTATATAGAAAAGTAGGTACCCTAAAAGAAGGGTAGGGTCTGAGCCTAGACCTAAACCCTAAGCCCCTAAGAGGTATAGAAACCGTCATGAGCCACTGTAAAGCTAAGTTTTCCGAAGCTTAAAGTGGAGCCGTTAAAGCCTAAACTCCGCAGAGATCGTCCGGAGGTTTCGGGGAATCGTTTTTTCAAGGGGTTTAGGGTTTAGGATTCGGGCCAAAGGTTTTACTTTGAGAATGTAAGCCGGAAGCCCTACACCTCACTCCCCAAAACTTAACCCCGCGGCACAAACCCCCAATGGAACCCGCAAAGAAACCATCAGAACTGCTCTCTGAACGCTACTTTGAGGGTCGGGGGACCTAGTAAGTAATTGGTTGTGCCATAGGCTATAAAGCAATAAGTACCATAACCCCAATTAGGATCCCTTATCCGGTACTTGTAGCTCTATAAAGTGTTTACTTACTAAGCCCCCCCGACCCTTCTAGTAGACCCAAAACCCTAAACCCTAAACCCATCTAGATCCCTTATAGGACCGTGTATAGAGCCCTTGAAGGAATCCTGTCCTAACCTAATGTAGGAGCTGCAATAAGTACCTATAGTCTTTTGGGAGGTTCCTTATCAGATTGACAGTAGAACGCGCCCCCAAATCCCATTCTAATCATTAAGGCCCCTATATTGTACCCTACACAATCCCTTGTAGAACCCCTTTAAGGGACCCTTTTTTGGAAGCCCTATTAAATCCCCCGACCCTCCAAGTAACTCGAGGAAGGGGTGGGTTCCAAGCGAGCAAGTGATCCGGACGGCGACCCGGCCAGATCCGGAGAACCCAGAGAGCCCAATACCCCTTAATTAAGGAATATGGCTAGGGATCCTTTATGGGATCCTTTAGGGGATCTGTAGGGTTTAGGGTCTAGGGGATAATACCCCTTAATTAAGGAATATGGCTTAAATTATATAGGGCTTCATATTATGATTTAAGCTATATTCCTTAATTAAGGGGTATTGGGCTCTCTGGGAAGTAGCGGTGTGGTGTTTTTAGGGCTTAGAGGCTAGGGTTCCGGGTGTTAAGGGGTGTAGAGTTTAGGCTTTAGAGCTTCAGGTTCAGGGTCTAGGGGTTAGGGGTTCAGGGTGTGCAGTTTGTATTCTTGTCGTGTTTAAGGTTTCATTCAAGCTTCCTTAAAGAGTTCTCCGGGGTGTTCAACGATTGAGGCTGGAATAGCGATCGACATCGGAAGCGGGAGCTCGTGCTGTGAGGTTCATCCTAAGTCCAAAACCTTGAGCCCCAAAGCATAATTGTGGCGTTGCATTCTGGTTCCTGTTCGTCAAGCTCTAAGCGCATAATAACCGGTACACGAGCCGGCACTCCGAAGTGACAATTCGCAATCTGTCCTAAGTTCCCAGAGAGCCCAATACCCCTTATTTAAGGAATATAGCTTAAATCATAATATGAAGCCCTATATAATTTAAGCCATATTTCTTAATTAAGGTGTGTTGGGCTCTCTGGGTTTTGACCCCTGGACGCACCAACCCGAAACGTTACACTGCAAGCCTCATCCATATAGGGACCCTTATAGGGATCCTTATGTAAACGACGCTTCCCAGACCCACACCGAGCGCTCATGCAGGGAAACCTTTACAGGAACTCCCGAAAACCTTAAACTCTAAACTCTAAACCCTAAACCCTCAGCGTTACATCCTAAAGCAGTAAGGCCCTCAAACCCCATATCCCAAAAGCCTTAAAACCTCCCAAGCCCTAAACCCCAAACCCCAAAGCGCACCCCCAAAAGTTTTGTCCCACAGCTGCTGGCTAAATAGGGGAACCTGATTAAGAAACCTTTTGAGTGGATATGCCCAGGGTTTCTTAATCAGGTTCCTACATTACACCCTAAGTAAACCTCAAACCCCAACCCTCAAACCTGAACTCTAAACCCTATCGACCCCTTATGAAGCACTTACGAGGAGCCCTCATGAGACCCTCACGTTAAACAAGGCCTGGCATCCCTCAACCCTTAAAACCCAGAGACTCAATGCCCCTTAATTAAGGGGAATATACCTTAAATTATAGTAGGATCCTTAATATGATTTAAGGAATATTCCTTAATTAAGGGGTATTGGAGTCTCTAGGAAACCCCAAACCACCAAACCCCTAAACCCCTAAACCCTTAAACCCTAAACCCGAAACACCGAAACCCTAAACCCTACACCGCCTGAAGATCTACATGTCGGAGTCCTCAAAAGGTGGGGTGAAGGTAGGTAGGATTAAGGATCCCTTATATAAGGACTCTTATTTGGGAATATCCCACCTACCTTCATCCCACCTTTTGAGGCCTCCGAACATTATGCATGGGAGTTTCCGAAAATTAGGGGTACCGTATTTTGGGGTCCTTATAGTAAGGATCCTACTACTTAGGGTACTATGTTAGGATCCCCCATTTTCGGAAACAGACTCCAATACCACTTAATTAAGGAATATTCCTTAAATCATATTAAGGATCCTACTATAATTTAAGGTATATTCCTTTATTAAGGGGTATTGGAGTCTCTGGGTTACGCAAGGCCTGGCATCCTGGCCCCTGTGCAGCTGGGCACGCCCTGGACGATCCTCGTAGCGGCCCGGCGGGGGCCCTGCACTTAGGGCTCCTTTTAAAGGGTGTTCTACGGCTTCCTTTAAAGGGATCCATAAGGGTTGCATCAGAGGGTTTAGGGTCTACTTGGATTTACAAGGGACTTAGTAAGTCAGGTGCATATATATGTATATATATATATATATATATATGTGATAAGGGTTGTAATTGGGGTAAGTAGGGTACTTGTAACTCTACTTTTATTTATAACTTACTGAGTCCTTTTAGCTCAAGTAGAGCTTGGGGTTTAGGGTTTCCGGGGCTCAGGCTGTATATGTGTTTTAACGAGTTGCTTTACAGGTTCCACTAAGGGTTCTAAGACCAGGTTTCTACGGGGGTCAGAGTTCAGTTTCGCGCGTTATCAGTTGTTTTTGGTTTATTGTTTGCTATCTGCCTATCTATCTATCTATCTATCTACTCCATCTACATCCTTTTACATTCACCTGTATATATACATATATATATATATATATGTACATATATGTTTAAATGCATATATATATATATACATACATATATATATATATATATATATGTACACATGCATATTTGTATGCATTTATAAGCAGAGATATATACATTTTTTAAGATGTATATTGGTATCTCTTGGTATGTACATGTATATGTATATGTATAGGTTGATGTAGATGCGTACAGATTTACCTATATAGAAGAAGTAGATGTATTTGGATATGTACATTAACATTAACATAAACTGATTCATGCATGTACTTCTTGGATCTCGGGGCTGGTTTGGGGGCTTGAGGAAGATTTAGAGGCCAAAGGCTGCTGCATTTAGGGTTTCGGGTGTATGGCCTAGGGTTTACGACCTTCAGATGCTCTTGCGAGATGTCATCTTCGAACCGTTAGGCTATTCAACCCCAAAGTGATCTTTGCCCGGAGGTCATGGAGTTACAGACAGCGAAATCCTGACCGATGAATGCACTGAGGGGGAGGGGGTTTTATGACATCAAAATGGAGGCTGTTGCCTCTGCTTCCCAGCGGCATTGAAAATGCTTTATCGGGTCGCATGTACAGTCGATGCACAGATAATATAGGGGCCTAAATAATTGCCTATAATATTTTGGGGGGTGCTTCTTACGGTTATTTCTAAATATTAAGGCCCCTATGTTACCGAATCCCCGTGCAGCGGCCATTATTTTGCGACGAGGGGCGTGCGGACGGTGATCAGGAGGCTTGTGTTTCCGGTTCGGTGTAGACTTTGAGAGGGGTCAAGGATCAGAATTTAGGTTTTGGGGTTTAGAGGGTATACGGTGTGAGTTTAGAAGAGTTTAGAAGTTGTGGTTTAGGGCGGACCCTATACCCCCCAAATAGTAAAATTACTCCCATCAAAGGCACTTGGATACGTTTCGTCTTTGCTTTTTCTGCGGTTTGTGGGCCATTTTAAGGAAACGGGGCAAGTAAGCCAAAGTTTATCTTGGATCCCCAATACCGACCCTTTAAACTTTTTGGGCTCTTAACGTTTAGTAAAAATCGGAAAGTTTAACCTACAATTTCTGGGGCTTATTGGGGTAGTAACTGGGCTTTGGAGTACCATACTTTAATACTGTTTCTTAAAGGGAACCATCATGAAATGAAAGTTTATACCTTTTTCTCCCTGGTTACTTAAAAGCCCAGGTAAGTTATAGCAAGACTTCTAGGGGAGAAGATCTTAGGTGATGCTTTGTGCCCTTGCCTTGTGCTCTTTCAGATCGGGGTTGCCATGGGGCCGTGGCCTCTTCTTGTTGGTTTAGGGTTTAGGGCTTCTATGCTGGGATGTAGGTGGCCATGATGGTGATGATCATCATGGTGGTGGTAATCCGAGCCATCAATTATGACCAGTGTCTGCGTGTTTTCGCATAGTTAGATGGCATGCTCATCCCCATGAGCAATATGTCTTTGCCGAGTTCGTTTGATTCGATCGATGGTCTGCATCCTAAACCCCTAAACCCTTAAACCATGAATACCTAAAAGCTTCAACCCCTAAACCCCATAAGCCATTAAGCCCTAGGCCCTAAACCCGAACCCCTAAACCCTTTAGTGCCATGGTTTATCGGAGTCCTTCTTCAAGCAATCTCTGAAAACGTGGCCTGGAACCTGAATGGGGGGGTTTTTGGCTTCGGGTTCAGCGAAACCTATCAAAACCAAAATTTATTGTAGGTCCCTAGAAACTTTAACTTTGCATTAGAATTTGCAAGAACAACATAAGAAAAATGAGGTATGGCGCTGTAGTTTAAGGTAGGGTTCAGGGAGTTAGAGCTTCACATGTTGAGACATAAGTGCAGCAGTCGTCGGCAGGGGTGTGCTCAGTCGCATCTCCGCCAGAAGCGAACGGCCACTGTAAGTGTCAGAACAAGCAGGAATGCTTGGAGGCCCACGGGACTTCGTAAGTCGGTTATAAGTAGGGCTATACCATTCAGAGAACTTATGACTCTACTTTCAACCTACTTACTAAGTCCCCTGGGCCTCTAAGTAGTACAGTATAGGCTTGTAGCCTCGATGCCCTATGCAATTATACTATAATATACCACCAAAGCCCTATCGAAGTTAGCAGGCCTCCCTATATCACACAGTGCTGGGGCTCTTGGTTGGATTGAGGATTGAGGATTTCCGATGTAAGCTTGCCGGTTGCTTCCCTGAGCGTGAGACTGTTGATGGACAAATTCCTGCATGACCCTAAGGACTCTAAACTATGGGAATTATGGTATATTCCTTATAATGGGTAATGCAGGATTTATATCCCTAAACCCCAGAACCCTATAGATCCCTTAAAGGAACCCCTTAAAGGTACCCTTCCTTGTAATGGGTAATGCAGGATTTTGTCCATGAACAAGATCCCTCCGTTTCCGATCCGCCCTCCCTCATCGTCGCCTTTCAAGAGCTGCTGCAAGTCGGAGGTCTTCACAAGGGGGGGTGTTTTCTAAACCACAAAGACTTCCTTAGATAGTGAACGGGGGAACTTTAAACTTTTTGGCCTTATATGTTAGCTCTATCTTAGAAAGTTTGAACTTTTTGGGGCCCGGTTGTTGAAGAAGAGAGCTTCATAGGACACTAGCTAACTTAGACCCCCCCAATACCCAACCTTTAAGCGCTTCGGGCTCCTGTAGTTTAGTAGGAACCGGAGAATTTCGCCTTTTGTTTCTATGGCTTCTTGGGGTAGTAAGTTTTCTAAACCCTTCGGGCTTCATAGGCCACTAGTCCCTGAGCTTTTCATCCACGACCTGGGGGTTTAGGGTTTAGGGGTTTAGGATTTAGGGTTCTGGTCTGTAGACCACCCCCCCCAAACGCGCGAAAAGAGCGAGAAGACCCCAGAGTTTGGCCCGCGAGCTCGTCATCAGGGTTCGCCGCAGGAACGCCCTTTAGCCTCACTGCAAGGGTCCAAGTACCCAATAATCATATAATATACTCCCCAAAATCCTAACCTACATAACTACTATCCTAAGTCCGAGTGTCTAATTATTGGGTCCTTTGGACCCTTGTGGTCACTGCTAATGCAGTGCTTGTCGCCTTCGTTACAAAACAACAGACAAGACACCCTAAACCCGTACTCCGAAGCCCTAAACCGTAAGTCCAAATTTAGGGTTTCAGCTTACAGAATCTTGCAGTACCGTTGAAGAATCTTACAACCCCTGGGGAGGGGGGGGGGAGGAGGAGAAGGAGAACCCCAAACCCAAGGTCCTACACCCTGAACCCTACATCCAAAGCCCGAAACACTAAACCCGTTCCCGGTCGCAATGACCCCGTGACGGTCTCCCCATAGTAGTCGTCTGGGTGATCGTTATTTAGTATGAGGGTAGCTATGAGGCTAGTTACTACAAGGGTTATAAGGGCCACGGAAAGGGTTACAATGAGGGCTACGACATGAGTCATGGGTTATCGGGTTTTATCTGGAACAGTTACATGAGTCACTAGTCATAGATGTGGAATCGGTAGAGGTGCATGGTACCACAACAATGCCGTGTCGATTGTCACAACGAAGGGTGCTAATGTTGATGGACAAAAATCCTGCATGACCCATTACAAGGAAGGGTACCTTTAAGGGGTTCCTTTAAGGGATCTATAGGGTTTTGGGGTTTAGGGATATAAATCCTGCATTACCCATTATAAGGAATATACCATAGTTCCCACAGTTTAGAGTCCTTAGGGTCGCCGGATTTTGTCCATCAGCAGTAGTGGTGGTTGTGGAGCCTGCTGCTGCCATTGCTCTTCCTTCGCGTGTCATTAGGAGCTTCCCTCTCTGCCAAAGACGAATTTTGTTGTTTGAGGGGCTCGGCATGATTAACACTCGCGTGGTATCGAGGTTTATGTTCTTTTTTTGCAGGGGTGTATGAGCGTTTAGATTTACACATAGTAGACCACATAGTAATATGCCCCAAAACCCTACTCCAGACATCAAGGCCCCGATATTCTCGACACTAAGTTAAGCTGTAAAGGGAACTCCAGAAAGTTGGAATATGGTTTCAGGGTAGGATACCTTATAATTTACCATAAAGGGCTTAGGATAATCATATTCCAACTTTCTGGCTTTTACTGTAAGCTGTAGGCTTCTGGGCTTCTTTCTGTTGCGGGTCATCCCAACGGGTTGGCCCGGTGCATGGCGAAATGCTAGCCCGGCATCGCGCAAGACAGGTTGCCTAGTCAATAAGGGTACTATAGGGTTCTATAGTAGGATTCCTTAAAGGGATCTATAGGGGTTCTAGAATGGAGGATCATGGGACTTAGGAAGTAAGGTTATAAGTACCTTAATTGGGGTTATAAGTAGATATAAGTATAGCCACCCTATATAATTGTAACCTTAGTTACTAAGTCTCATGTTCCTCAAAGTAGGGTCTAGGGTGGAGGTTCTCTGGATTGGAGAGTGTAGCGTTTAGACTTACTGGCAGGGGTCTTGCCTTTAGGGTTCCACAAGGCTTCGATAAGGGTTCTTATTGATTCGGTTTAGGGTTCCCGGTGCGGGGCTTAATGGGTACCGTTTGAGGGGTGCGTAGACCCAGGATGCTTGGGGTTTCCTTCGAGGCTTCGGAAGGGTCGGTATTCCTCAGCCTTGCCTCATATTCATAGTGGAATAATGGTCATAATAGGTCATAGCAACAGTAGTAGTGACACTAGAGCCCACTCTATATCAGGGTTTAGGGCTTCAGTGTTTGGGGTTTCAGGGTCTGAAAGTTTAGGTATAGACGTCCTCAGCGATATTTTGACTATGATCTACTTGGAGGATCATGGGACTTAGTAAGTAAGGTTATAGTACCTTAATTGGGGTTACAAGTATAGTTACCCTAATTACAACCTTAGTTACTAAGTCCTATGATCCTTTAAGTACCCGACATCCTTCTCTAATGACGAACGGAGGGCCCGAGCCTTGAAGAGGCTTGTGCCGCCTATGTTGAACCCAGAGCCTCCACAACCCCTTAATTAAGGAATATACCTAGGGTTCCTTAAAGGACTCCTTCAAGGGATCTATAAGGGGGGTCTATAGGGGAATTAAGGAATAACCTTAAAGTATATTAAGGATCCTACTGCAATTTAAGGTATATTCCTTAATTAAGGGGTATTGGAGTCTCTGGGAACCCCAAGGCCCAGAGAGCCCACTACCCCCTAATAAAGCAATAATGCTTAAACCATAATATAAAGCCCTTTATAATTTAAGCCATATTCCTTAATTAAGGGGTGTTGGGCTCTCTGCGGGGTCCATTGTAGGTTTTTGGGTTTAGGGGTCCATGTACCTATAAAGATTCCTTCAAGGGTTCCTGCGAGGGTTCCTCCTTTAAGGGTCTAGGGTTTAAGGGTTCATGTACCCAAACAGTATAGACTTTGGCCTTCAAGTAGTCCTTACTTGGAGGGGCAGGGCACTTAGTGAGTAGGTTATGAGTAGAGTTATAAGTACCCTAAATGGAGTTACCCCAATTATAACCCTACTTATAATCGACTTGCTAAGTCCCCTGCCCCTCCACGTATATAAGTACTTTAGTGCCGAAGTGTATGCTGTTTGGGTACATGGACCCTTAGGGAAACGGTATGGTAAGCCGGTTGTACGGCTTCCTGGGTAAACGTACTGGTCTACAGAATCACCAATACTATTTCGGGGCTCTTCATGATATTTAATATACCCCAGCCACCCTATTACGCCCCTATAGGCCCCTTTAAAGCAACCCTAGTCTATTCATAAAGGCCTCTATCTAAGCCTTATGGCTTGGAGAAACTGTAAATCCTGAACGATGGGAGAGATGGGAGGGTATGTGCGGGTCTGGCAGGGTGGAGTTTTGGGTTTAAGCTAGCATGCGTCGGCTTCCTGTCCGGGTGAAGGGTTCGGGGGTTTAAGGCGAGGATGTGGGGTTGAGGGTTAGGACTTAGGGTTCGGATTTGCTCGATGCTTGTCGGTATATTCCCTGATTTTCCCTCGTACTGCGAGATGTCGCAGCTATGAGCCATGTTCTGTATGCTTGGACTGAGCAGGCATTTGTTCCTGCAGCGGCTGAGGCTGCTTTGGTTTTCTGCCGTGGTCTTACATTAAAAGCCAGAAAGTTGTAATATGATTATCGTAACCCCTTTAAGGTAAATTATAGGGGATCCTACCATTAATCCATATTCGAACTCTCTGGAGTTCTCTTTACCAACTTTCGTATCTGCATCATCCAAGGCCCTGCAACCGTATTGAGCCACAAACCATAAACTCCAGAAAGTTGGAATATGGATTAATGGTAGGATGACCTTATAATTTACCTTAAAGGGGTTACGATAATCATATTCCAACTTTCTGGCTTCTACTGTAAACTCCAAGCCCCAAGCCCAAACTCCAAGTGAGCCACAGTCAACCCTAAACTCGAAACTAGATCCCTATACTTATCGCATGATACAGCACTTGAAAGATCCGTCAAGTGCGTAGATCCCTGAAAAGGTAGCCCTTGAGTGCGAAACACTCAACGAAATCTTCAAACCGAGACCCTAGACGGAACCGAACGCCTGAATAATAAGAACTACTGTACTAGGTTGGCTGAAGCAGGTTCGTAAAGAAAGATGCTCTAATCCCAATAGGAGCAAACATAATATATGGGTTGATCAAAATTATATGGGCCCTTGTGGAGTCTGTATTACAGTATATTCCTTAAAGTCTTCGGGACCAAACCCTAAATCCCCACCTCCCATAGGCTCCCTACAGTTGATCATGTAAATCCTGCATTACACATAACAATAAGAAGCAATATACTATACTTCTCATAGTCTAGAGTCACTAAGGTAATGCAGGGTTTATATCATCAACCGTCGCACCAGGAACCCCCAAGTGTCCTGTCGAGGAGCCTTGATGGTCCTGAATACGGTTGATGATATAATTCCTGCATTACCCATAATAAGGAATATACCATAATTTCCATAGTTTAGGGTCCTTAAGGTCATGCAGGATTTATATCATCAACCGTAGGGTTTAGGGTTTAAGGGTATTTAGGGTATACTAGACGGTAGTTGGGGGGGTTTAGGCATACCACCAAGATAAAGATTAGGGTGTAGAGTTTAGGGTTTTGCGGTGTTCCGGCTAATATGTTTAAACGTGATCACAACTATACCCCCCCCACTATGCACTATTCAGGGCCCGAGGTTTCCATGTCGCGTCCTTAGCAGGGCTTTAGGTCTTCACCGCTGTCGCTGCAAAACTAGAACCGCAGTCCATACCAAATCCTTACCTATGTACCGTAGAGGCCTAACTGGTCAGACTACAGTTGTGGGCTCCGTACAACGGAGGAACAGCGGTACCAATTATTCAGTCTCGATTCCCGCGCAATGAAAACCAGAACTGAGATGTGGAGCGAGGCATGAGTAACATGACTTGCGCTGTCTCTGGAAGCGATGGAGGCTAGACCGGATTGGTTTAAGGTACGAAAAAGTTAAAAACTGCCTGTGTGCACAACTGCAAAGCCCCGAAATCTTCAAGGAGCGCCTATAGCAAGCCATCGTGCGAGGACACGTAGTTTTGTAATTGTCGCTTGGTCACCAGGATTCTTGCGCCTGGATCCGAAAGATGCAGCTGGAGACTGCGAAACCCTAAACCGGAAACCTTAGAAGCTGCCCCCACCCTGTAATAGTGATTATAAGGATTATATTAGGGCCCTATTATATTCCTATTATACCACTATTACAGGGTGGGGGCCCCTTCTGACGTAAACCCTTTTAAACCCTAAACCCTTGCCCATGGGTAGGGAAAAGGATGCCAGGTTACGTGTTACATACTACAGCTCGGTTTAGGGTTTAGGGTTTAGGGTTTAGGGTCTCAGAAACTCCAGGGGTAGGTTATAAGTAGAGCAACAGATGTGATTGGTTCGAGAACCCAACAGAGCAAGCTACGACATTGAAGGCATATCTACCAGGTTCTCCTGATCCTGCAGTCTTGACCCGACAAGTTAAGTCTCTGAGGGCTTAGAGGCAGCACTGGATCTAAACGTAACCCTACACCATGTACCCGACGCCTTAATCCAAGCAAGATCAGCCTGAAACCCCCCAAATCCTGAGTCTGTGCCATCCGGAGTACCTTAACCTACGAGAACCTACTTCATTGTAGGGAACCTGCAAATTCCGTATTAGGGTTTATAGCTAGAACAAAAACCTACAAAAAAGTCGCCTTGGGTTTTGGTACCTTAACCCTGCAGAATAATAGGGAACCCTAAACAGGTAGGTTATTCAGGGTTAAGGTAGATTATTAGCCTACCTCCGGATTTGGTCCGGCCTTGCCATCGATCTGTCGGGGAGCATCTCGAGAAACCGATTATGAGGGCGCTGGCCAGCTACAAGAAACAAAGGGCCCTTCAGCGCAGCTCAGGGACCTGGCCTATTGGGGTGAGAGAGGGTTGTTTAGGGCTTGGGGCTTCTAGGGTGTTTAGGTTAGGGTTTAGGGTTTAGGGTTTAGGTTTTTGGGGTTTGGGGTTGACGGTTTGTGTGGGGTTGAGGGTAGATTTCAGGGTTTCGGGCTCCTTGAACGGAAGTTTCCTTCCCCTCATTCGGGATCCGGCAATACGGAACCCTAAGGCAAGGAGGCTTAGTGCTAATGTAGCTATACTTGGAACTAGAGTTATGTATATCCCCAACCTAAAGTACCTATATAACCTTACTTCAATCCGCCAAGATCCTCCATCCCTCACCCCGGCACCGGCGCCGTAAACTCACTCTAAGTGGTACACCTTAAGACCCTGCAACAGGGCCATGATGATTAGACTAGTGGTTTGGTGTAAATTACAGTATAATTGCAAAATCATATGATGGCTGTAGCCGGGATCAGTGTTTACTGTGGTCGGCAGGCTTTTTAACAGCATCCTCTTGCAGTCCCTTTCCAATACAGAGACCGCAGTAGTTCCCAAACTCCCCAACCCGAAGCCCAAAGCCCTTGCAGGGACTGCAAGGCTCCAGTAGACCCCAGACCCTTTTCTACTCAGCAAGGCCCAGGGGACCTAGTAAGTAGGTTATAAGTAGACTTATAAGTCCCCTAAATGGAGTTACCCCAATTATAACCCTAAATACAACCCTACTTACTAAGTCCCCTGGGCCTCCAAGTACTCAGCAAGGCCCCTGCTGCAGGGTTTTTACTGTGGCGCTTGATGGTGGGTTTAGGGTTTAGGGTTTAGGGCTCTTTTCTGACCAGGGTTTCCGTTGACTCGTAGAAGCACCCCGAAACAGCCTATATACGATCAATCGTGAACTCCCCTAGAGGCTCCAAGTATAGTACCATTATGGAATTAGGTCCCCAAAGCCATGATATGGATTGTCTTTTGGGACCTAATTACATAATCGTACTACATATGGAGCCTCCGGGTCCTAAGCCTTCTTGAAGCCTGCAGTTCTAGGGGCCAAGGACTCCTTATCATAGGCCTTTCGGTCCTTTCTGGGCACCAAAAGCCATGAAAGAAAGAAGCACTCCCTATCATAGAGCCTTGGTTCTTTCTGGGCACCTAAAGCCATTAAACGAGAAGCAGCTTAGACCCGTAGGGACAGCGTTTGGGCCAAAAACTAGCAGAACACAATCCCCACTCGCCTGCACGCTATTCCGCGGCAAGCCCTAAAGGAACCCTAGGAAGCCGAAAAAACCCTACGGCCCAGGGGACTTCGTAAGTCGGTTATAAGTAGAGTTATAAGTCCACTAAATGGAGGTGCCCCAACTATAACCCTACTTATAACCTACTTACTAAGTGTCCCCTGGGCCTCCAAGTAAACCCTAAACCCTAAAACTCCATAGATCCCTTTAAGGAACCCTATAGATCCCTTAAGGAACCCTGAAAAACCCGAGGAATGTTGGGAACCTTGAAAACCCTGCACTTGGAGGATCGTGAGACTTAGTAAGTAAGGATATCAGTTCCTTAATTGGGGTTATCAGTATAGTTACCCTAAGTAGAACCCTATTTACTAAGTCCCATGATCCTTTAAGTAGACCCTAAACCCTAAACCCCATAGCACTTTAAAACAAAAACCATAGTTCCCTTTTAAGGAACCCCGTATAGATCCCTTTAAGGAGCCCTTTAGGAACCCTCGTTACTTAGTCCCATGATCCTTTAAGCAGCCCAGGCGAGCCTGGCGAAGCGAAATGCTTCCGTGGCCCGGGCGCGCGTTGCCAGGGCCGGGGTTAGGGTTTAGGGTGTAGGGTTTAGGGTTTAGGGTGTAGGGTTTAGGGGTTTAGGGTTCAGGGTTTTATGGATTTAGGCTTTAGGGGTCTACGGATCAGGGTCGTGTTAAGGCTTCCACCGAGTTTTTTTGGACTTGGGGTTTAGGGAATTAGGATGTAGTAGGGTTTGGGGTTTAGGGTTTTAGGATTTAGGGTTCAGGGTTTTAGGATTTAGGGTTTAGGGTTTGAGGGTTTTAGGGTTTAGGGTTTAGGGGTTTGGGGCGGGATCCTTCTTTGAGGTATCGGTTTGGGGGTTTATAGTTTTATGCAGTTTATCAACAAGTTTTGCGATTGTCAATGCCAGTGTGGTCTTGTCAGGTCCTGGGTAGCTTGTTCAGGGGTTGCGGTTGAGCAGGTAAGGGGTTACGTGTCATGGGGGTTTGGGAAGTTTTCCGGGTTAAAGGCGTGCCGTATGTCCTTAGCCTACCATATTTCATCAACATCAGGGCTTCTAGGTGCAGTCCTGCAGCCCACGTACTGAAGCAGTGCATGCAGGCAAACTCTTCGCACAACCAACTGCGATTGCAATATGAGGTCACTGTCAAAAGATGCCCTTTGGTTTGGAGTCGAGCGGTCTTGTGTTAGCATCTTAAGTTCGCAATCGTGATACCGAAGCAGTGACTCACTATACGTGACATTGGGCACACAGCGTGAAATCAGAAAGCCATTTCATCATGACCGAGGTGTGTCCGTCACAATATCGGGTCTTAAAAACTAGTGTGTAGTAGTAGCCTTGTTTAGTCCCTTTACTAGAGTAGACGATCAATAGCATCCAAGCCCTCGTCAATTTGTAATTATAAGGGCCAGATTTAGTTGAAAGTTACGCCAAGCCCTGTGGTGAGCGCAACGGCACCAATGATTTTCTTTTCTTGGCATAGCCTTGCCTAAAAAGCCTAGACTCTTGACTTGAAGGCCAAGGCATCGTAGCTGAATCCACGTGCTATCGAGATCGGCCATGGCTTCTTTTGGCGGCTTTACTGCCACGCCTGGCACCTGGAGGCTTAGAGGCTTCAGGTGTCGGTTTACTTAGATCCCCAATACCCAACCTTTAAACTTTTTGGGTTCTTAACGTTTAGTAAGAATCGGAAATTTAAAAGTTTAACCTTCTATTTCTGCGGCTTATTGGGGTAGTAAGTTTATGTTCGTGGTTCAGGGAGCAGGAGTTGAGGGTTGAGGTTTAGGGCAGGGAAATCCTGAAGTATATTTGCTAGGCTCCAGACCATCACTGAACTCTTGCTCGACTTCTGTTAGCTTCTTGTGAGGCAGCAAGCAACACACAGCAATCATGAGTAGACATGCCAGCCCAATTTACAAGATAATTACTATCCGCCTGACCAAACGAAATATGTTGTGAAGAAGCTACGGCTTGAATGCACTTGACGGCGTATTCAGTTGTTGGCAATTTTGGGTTTCCACAGTGCAGCCATAGGTCGTAGCCACAAGACTCACGATCAGCATGACCCTTAAGCCCTCTTTCCTAAGCGCTAAGACCTATCCTCCTCTCGAGCCCTGCACGAGAATCTAAGTGCTCGGTTGGAGATCGGTTCTCCAAACGAATGCCATTTTTAGCTCCCAAATAGGTTCGGCACCCTTCTAAAAGGAACCTAAAATGTACCAAATTTGGATAAAACTTCCTGAGTGGCACCAAGGCCACAGACGTTCGAAAAGGATCCGCTACCGGCAGCCAAAGCGAACGGAGGCAAGTGAAGCCTTCATAGCTTGATATGGCGCTGAGAACGTATACATTCAGGGACTTCGAGTTTGCAGTTAAGTGTGGGGCTAGTTGTGTTGGGAGGTTGTTTTGGGGCTTGCCTCTTACGGGTTGGGCGTGCAGACGGTTTAGGTTTTGTCGCATCTTCCTTTAAGCGTTGTATCCTACTGATCTGGCTATATGGTTCAGCTCCTTCTTGATGTGGAGTTTCAAGATCCAATGGAGTTTCAGAACCGTAACCCGAAATCCTAAACCGTTCACACTTCAACAAGGTTCGAGTGGCCTTGCGATGCCAGCCAGGGTCCGACTTCAGCAAGCAGCAAGACATGGGTTCGTTTGTGACGCAAGTATAGCACCCTAAACCCTAAACCCTAAACCCTAAACCCTAAACCCTAAACCCTAACCGAGGCCCCGACTCCCCTAAACCCCAAACCGACTCCCCACAGACCCGGAGTTAGGAATCGACGAGGCGTGGGACCGAGGTCTAGACGGCAAGGTTTACTCTTGGCCAAGCAAACCACTATGGGTTATTAGGCCTTATGGGTACCTTAATCTACCCTTAATAGGGTCCTAATAGGGATCTTTAGGGTCTAATAGCCCATAGTGGCAAGCCTACACAAAAGAACAGATAGAAACCATCATAAGGAACCCCAAAAAGGTAGTTTCTGTTGGCTGCAGGTAGGGTTTGGGATTTCCGACGATACCTGCAACCCCTACCGGCGCCCCAGACCTGCACCTTAACTGAGCTTTAACTTAAGTACCCGCTAGGACCATAACGCCTCTATTAAAGGGTACTTGGGGGGGATGCTTGGCGCACCCATAAACCCTAAACCCTTAAACCCCCCCAAACCTAAACCCTAAACCGTTGGCCCTAAACCCTTAAACCCCTAAACCCTTAATTGTAGAATGGGAACTCTTGAAGGACACCCTGATAAACAGCTTAGACCCTAATCTAACCTAACCAAAGAAGAGCCTGGCGCCCTAGAGAGAGAGACTGCGGAGACTCACAGAGACCCTAAAACCTTTCATCAAGGAATATACGTCAAAAAAACTGTTAGGGGCTCCCATGATAATTTGAGGCATTTTCCTTAGGTGAAGGGGTGTAGGAGTCTCTGGGAAGCTCTTTTTGAGGGGGTATACCCTGTAATAACCTATGTTTTTGTCGGTTTCGGGATACAGGTATACTCTCATAGGTTATCCTTCAGTCCCCCCAAAACCACTGGACATGCAAGAGGAAGTATCCTAAGAGTGTTTTTTGTGTGGTTTTCGCCAAAAAAGCATCCTTATACACCTTGAGCCTGCATGGTTTGGGGTGCCGTATCCCGTGTACCTTCAAGCAGTTACATGGGCTCACACCAAGCCATAATTCCCATAGTTTCGGGTCCTTAACGTACTGCAGGATTTATATCATCAACCGTTTTCTAGGTCCACAGCACGATTCCGCTACTGATCTCGCAACCTCAGACGCCAAATTACACCCATGGACACGAAGAAGTCAGCGGCACATGCTGAAATCTACGGGATGTGGTGTACTGTGTACGGTTTAGGGTATTTAAGCCGCTGGAACCATACTTAGAGGATCGTGGGACTTAGTAACGAGGGTTATAATTAAGGTAACTATACTTATAATAAGTACATATAACCCCACTTAGGTTACTGATAACCATACTTACTAAGTCCCATGATCCTCCTTGTAGACTCGAAACTCCAACGACCTCAGCCCGAAACCCCGAACGTACACCTTCCCCAAAGCCCTAACCTTACGGGCCCTAACAGCACATAAGCATTAAGCATAAGCATTTTATGGGGATATCCCTATCTTATTGGGCTTCATTATAAGGGGGTTTATATGGGATATCCTTATCCTATTTTTTGCCTATGTGCTTTTTTGGGGGCCCTATAATTAACCCCGCAAACCTAAACCCTGAACCCTAAACCCTAAACCCCCTCTAACCCCGCAAACCCAACACCCCGAAAGCCAAAATGTGGGAGGCTATGGAACGGCAGCCCCACCACTGAAAAGCCCCTGGGCGGTCAGAGCGAAGATTGCCTTGAGGGTTTGGGGCTTGGGAAGTCTACTTGGGGGTCGGGGGACTTAGTAAGTAGTCAGTAAGTAGACTTATAAGTACCCTAAAGGGACCCTAGTTGGGGTTATGGTACTTATAAGTCCCCAAAATAACCAGTTACTAAGTCCCCCGACCCTCCAAGTAGGCTGTAGGATTCAGCTCGGACTGGGTAGGGTCTTGTAGCTAGGATGCCCAGTAGTATCCCTATTGCCTTCTTGTCGCCCTAGGTTCCTTATAAAGGTACCCAATACCAAAAAGGGAGCCCTTTTTATTCCTAGGTTGCTGGGCATCCTAGGTTGCGTTCTTCTTACGGTATTCTTGGGTCTTAGGCGATGACTGTGAGCTGGATTTTGCTTCAGTCGCTCGCGGTGGAGCAGTCTCTTCTTCCTTCCTGTTGCCTGTTCCCGTTTCGGGCCTCTGAGACGTGTTTGAGGTCTTCGGTTGGAGGCTTTGTTAAGGCTGTAGGGCCCTTGTGGGTTTATAGAGGGTCCAGGGTGTGGGGTTCAGGGTGGCTTGGGATTGCACAGGTTGAAGAACTAGTAACTAGTAGTCATTAGCAGTCGTACGTCCTTATGGCCCCTAGCCCTATGTAGTTATACCAGCCAGTATGCCCAAGAACCCACTCAGAATTACTAAGACACTCGTATCAGAAGCTCCGACAGTCGGCAAGAACCTCCAGTATCGAGGCCTTACTGCCTATGAGCAGAAGATGATGAGGCGCGTTGATCTGTGGTGATTTTTGTGGGGGGGTTTTGGGCTTGGGGTAGCTCTAGCGGGGTACAGAGGCCTTCAGCGGGTTCAGGATGTGCACGAACAAAGGCTGCTGGTACTTACACATGGTGTTTGAAGCCACTTACGAAGCGTCACAGAAATCTGATGCACATCCTGCTGCAACCCCAAAGATAATTACAGAGGGAGCATCAAGTAGGATCGAAGAGCTTCTTGGAATGCATTTCCAGTCACAGGCTCGTACAGGCCTTTTTGTTTTCAGTTGAGTCGAGGCATTCTCGTTCTCTCATAGGGTTGGTTTAGGGGTTTAGGGTTTAGGGTTTAGGAGAAACAGGGTTGGCTTTAATTGGGTATTCAGTTTTTTTTGCTGGATCCGATCGCTGAGGCTACCCAAATTTGCAGCAGCCCCTGTGCCGGGTGAGGATTCAAGCTCTAGGGCTTGAAGGGACATTCTTGGTTGGATGCAATGCTTTCGGGGTTCTTTCCGTACCAGCCTTCAAACACTCGCTAGGCGCCTAAGCCCTAACGCCCGTCCAATCCGAATGTTGATGTCTGTGAGCGAAACCATATAACACCCTTAGGCCTTGCCAAATCACATACTATGCAACCACACACAATCCTTGTGAGACCCCTACCGTCTAATGTCCTAAATACCCAGCACACAGTGAGGAACCGAAGTGCTCTATTGAAGGGCCCTTGGGGGTATAGAACCTTTATCCATGGAGCTATGTCCTCCTAAAAACCCCTATACCCTAAGGCTCAAAATAGCCCAAACGCCTTATATAGTATGGTCTTTGGCCCCAAAAGCCTTAAAGTATGAGTCCTTATAGAGCCTAAGGGATACACTCTATGAAGCCATACGAAACCTCTTGTAAAGACGCGTAAAGCCTTTGGAACGATACAGAGAGGATTAGCATGGCCCCTGCGCAAGGACGACACCTAAATCCCAAACCCTACAAACCTTAAGCTTTTTCTAAAGCCTTTCTTCATAATTAGAGCCTTTCTTTATAGAGCCCGTCTTTATAAAAGCCTTTCTTTAAGGCGCCTTTCTTTATTGAGCCTTTCTTTAAGGAGTCCTTCTTTAAGGAGCCGTTCTTCATAATTGAGCCTTTCTTTAAGGAGCCGTTCTTCTTCATAAAGCCTTTCTTTAAGGAGCCCGGGAGTGCCTTCAGATTTTGGGCTGCGAACCTCCGGCGCAGGCGCCTCGAGCGCGCGAATCGTGAGGCGGCCTTCCAGGCAGGTGCCGCTTGTGGCGATTTTCTGGGGTTCTAGAATTACCATATAGGATTCGATAGATGACATGAACTTCGAAAACGAACTACTTTGGGGCCTTAGTATTGTCAGTCTGGATCCTGTACATACTGCTGATGGACAAAATCCTGCATGACCCTAAGGACCCTAAATTATGGGAACTATGGTATACTCCGTATAATGGGTCATGCAGGATTTTGTCCATCAGCAGTATGAGATTCCTTTAAAGGCTCCTTACAGGGTTCCTTTAAAGGGATCCTGTAAGGATCCTTTTGTAGGGTTTTAGGGGATTAGGGGGATTTATGGTTTAGGGGCTTTGGGGGGTTTAGGGTTGTAGGGCTTAGGATCTACCAGGACCCCCCAAGTACCTCCTCAACAGAAGCCTTATGGTCCTTGAAAGGCGACAGACTCCTAGACCTGGGAATCTGAGTCGAAGGCCGAAGTCCCTAAGGCATACGGGTTTAGGATTTAGGACCCCGAACCCCTAAACCCCTACCCCCCCTACACCCTCAACCTTAAATTCTAGGCATTCAGGCCCCCCTACCCTCCCGTAAACCCTAAACCCTAAATTACAGGCATTAAGGCCCCCCCTAGATCCTAAACCCTACACCCTGAGCCTAAGCCCTATACGGGTTTGGGATTTAGGACCCTAAACCCTAACCCCGACATCCTAAACCCTACACCCTGAGCCTAAGCCCGGTGTAGGACCCTAAACCCCTACTTAGAGGCCCAGAAGACTTAGTAAGTAGGTTATAAGTAGAGTTATAAGTCCCCTAATTGGAGTTACCCCACTTATAACCCTGCTTATAACCAACTTACTAAGTCCCCTGGGCCTCCAAGTAACCCCGACATCCTAAACCCTAAACCCTAAACCCTAAACCCTAAACCCTAAACCCTAAACCCTAAACCCTAAACCCCTAACCCCGACATCCTAAACCCTGCACCCAGAGACGCCCCTCGAAGTTTCGCAGGCCGCTGGCGCCAAGCGGCCGGAACCCCAAAGCCATGCTCGGGAGGCCGAGGTGCTCAGGGTTTCCCAAAGGCTCCATATATACTACTTGTTTAGGGTTTAGGGTTTAGGGTTTAACTACCATTATGGAATTAGATCCTTATAATAAGGATCCTACCTTATAGAGTACTATAGTGGAGTCCCCTACGTAGTTCCATAATGGTAGTATATATGGAGCCTCTAGGTTTCCATTCAGGGATTTACGGGATCTTTAAATGTAGCTATAAAGGATCTACAGAGGTTTATAGTTCAAGGTAGGGTTTGGGTTCAGGGTTTCGGTTTGTTTGCCTTTTGCGAGGGTAATTATGAGGATTGTTCTGGGCTAGGGTTTCGTGAGAGGTTTAGGGCCCGTGGAGCTTAGGGCATGCGTGGGGTTTGGGTGTTGGCGGTGGCTTTGGGGGCTCAGGAGTTTCGGATCTTGAGAGAGATCAGGATCTTGGAGGCTTACCCAGAGCCTCCAAAACCCCTTAGTTGAGGATTAGACCTTAAAGCACCTCAAGATCCATGATTTGTTAAAGTCTATTCCTTAGGGGTTTTGGAGGTTTTGGGATGCTCTGGGTAGAGTTTGGGGAATTTGGGTGGCGTGGCGGGAGGGGGTGGGTGGGAGCGAATATCTTGCAGGGGTGTTGGGCTGTAGGGCTTGGAGTTTGGCGTGGAGTCGGAAGTTATACTTCGGGAAACTCCAATACACTGGAGCCCGCTGATGATTTGTCTGCGCAGACACAAACCAAGCTGAGACCGAATGAAGGTTCCCGTTTAGAGTTCGCATGTTGGTAGCCGTGTAATGCAAGACAAGTAAACAGCCTTGCACCCGATACCCTCAACCTCCTAAACCCTGGGGTAGGGATAACACAGAGACGAACACACGCATGTGTACATCTGCACACACATATTATACACATGTAAACACATATGTCTGTATGTCTATTTCAACATCTATGACTGTGTCTATGTACATGTTCATGTACGTCTACATGTATATATGTATATGTATATGTATATGTATTTGCATTTGTATCTGTATATGTATATGTATATGTATACGCATATGTAAGTGTACATGTACATGTAGATGTATAAAGAAATTGCGGAAAAGTGGTTTCGCAAAATCTCAAACCCTGTAGCAGGCCGCCATGAAGTCAAGGAACCCTTAAACCCATAATTCCGCCGATCAGTCCTTGCGAGTAGGCCCCGGATCCCAGCAACATGGGCGAGGCGGACCACGAAAGGTGGCTCGCCGGCATTCTTGTTGCGGAATTTAAGAGCCATACCACAACACCCTTGTATAACGCCTTAAAGCCCTTGTAAACTCGAGAGGGCACCCTTGTGGTATTCTACCCTAAGCCCCCAACCCTGCACCCTAGGTGGAACACTTGATGTAGATGCATGTTCAGGAAGATACAAATGGGGAAACCTGTTTGCACACTAGCTCACTCCCTGCTTCAATTAGGCATCACATAAGCCCGACCTCTACATGCAGAGAACCTGCCCAAGTGCGAGACACACGAAGACACATATGTTTATTTCGGTTGTCTTCAATGTTTCAGCAATCATGACTGCGATAGCCAAAAATGTTAACTGAGCTCTTCTTGACCTCCCTCCCAAACCCAGAAACTTACCAGGATAATACTTGTGTCTTTGTTCGTGTTTGCATGGTCTCCCAGGTTGTGTTTGTGCTTTATATGGGGTTTTGAAAGGTTTCGGGGCTACACCAGCGACCCACAACCCCTAGTTTGACGCCTCGACCCTAATCCTAAACCCAAGCCTTACAGATCAACAGCAACAACCGTGATGGAACCGTGTATATATATATATATATATATAGGAACAAGCGCTGGAAAACGAAAGAACCACCAAGCAGTGTTCAATCAGCAGCAACGCCAAGATCTTAAAATCCTACGAGGTTCTCCAACCCCTATACTGGAAGCCCTATACCCCCGAGCCCTATGCCCTGAACAAAACGCAAACCCTAAATCCCTAAGCCGTATACCCTGTACTCCTAAACTCCACATCCTCCCAAACAGTTGCAAATGTTTTTCCACAGGACTTATCACAGTACTATTCTAGCTCTGCCTCAAAGCCCTACTCTAGTTATTGAGGCCCCTGCATTACCCTCAATAGGGTTTAGGGTTTAGGGCTTAGAGCACATGCATTGACGTTCCTATCTCTGGCCTTGCCTCTTCTGCTGTGCAATCGTACAAGCACAAGTGGCGAGCAGGAAAAGGAAAGATGCTATTATATACCATGATGACATTTGGTCCTGTGGATCAGGCTGGTCAGCTTGGCACGTGAATCGCCCGGACCCCCAAAAGTGGTTTGGGCTCCTGCTGACACTGTAGTTCTCTGAAAGTGTGATAGGTCTTGTTTTGTGTTGCAGTGTTTTCAGGGGACTTTTGGGTATCGGAATGTGATTTGCATGCTTTGCAGGTTCTGCTGCCTCCTAGTGTTGTGCAGGTTCGGTCCCATGCCCCGTAATGCTGAAGCCTTAAGAACCCTAGATTTCCCTCACTTGTTTGCGTGTGGGTAGCTCTAACTTAGGTCAGGCTTAGGGTCCATACCGGAAGATTGACGAGGAACAGTGAGAGGGCGAATCCCCCTCCCCGTGTACAAAACTTATCTGCTGTCGGCCTCGGTTCGAGTTGATTCGGGGTTGTTCTTCTCAGGCGCTCTCCAAGCAGACAAATCGATTAGTATGCCTTTGACAGCCTCCCTTTTGGACCCCCAAACCCAAGAGCCTACAGAGGACCGGGTTTAGGGTTTCGGACTTCGCGGTTTAGGGTTTCAAGGGAACTCCACAAAGTTGGAATATGGTTTCAGGGTAGGATCCCCTATAACATACCTTAACGGGGTTACGATAATCATATTCCAACTTTCTGGCTTTTACTTTAGGGGTTTCGAGTTTAGGGCTTCTTCAATGGATAGCCTTGGAGCCCACAGAGGTAATTGCGAACCCCATGTTCAAAAGGCCCTAAACCCAAACTCTAAGCACCCAGCCTCTAACGACTTACACTTGGGCACAGAGCCAGTCTAACTAAGGCTTTGAGTCAGTTTTAGCCTGAGGGTAGGCACTAAACCTTGAAATCCCAACCGCTCGAACCCGCCAAAAACAACAGAGGACGGACCGGAGCCTGTAGCCCGGAAATGTCGGGGTGTCGGCAAAACCCCAAGCCCTTAATCCCAAAGACTTACACAATACCATTTTAGGGTTCCTTACTCATACCCCAAAACCTTGTTCTGCCTATTCAGGCCCCTATATACACAAGACGTCAAAGCACTCCGAAGGCGTCAGAACGGCAACCTCTTCTTCTATTTCCCCGATGCCAGCGAGAAGCGTCCTGTCTGAACGGTTTTGGGGCTTTGGAGGCCTCGGGGCCTACGGATGAGCGCTTTAGGGCTCCGGGGCGGGCGTCTGGGGTCCAGGAATTAGCATTCAGACCATGAAGAGAAGTCGGGCATGTTCCTGTCTCTGCCAATATGTCAGAAGATTAAATATGAGTGATGAAGTTAAACAACCGTAGGCCCCCTCACTCCCAGACAACATCACAACAGATTGTATTCCCCTTGTACTTGGGCCGACCCCAGATTTGGTTCCAGGCTGAAAGAGCAGGCGAAAGCCGTGCATGAGAATCTGAAGGACACGGCAGATTCTGCATTCGCAGCCTATCAGGTGTAGTACAGGGTTAATTATTGCCAGTAATTTGCAGGGTCCTCATTAACCACAAAACATCCTTTCATTACTGAGACCCTATATTATCACGTTCTGTGTTCATTCAGGAAGGTGGTCTTTGTATCGTCATGTGACTCAGGACACACATGCCCTAAACCCTCAACTCCAAAGCCCTAAACCCTACAAACCCTAAACCTTGAATCAAAGCCCTTAGCATCAGCTGTGGCTGTCTTGACATTCAGAATTCAATTGCTTTAACACTCGACCCTTAATGCGAGTTGCGGTATATTCCGTACTTGGGGGTCTTGCACGCTCTGGTCGAACCCCCAAGAGCCTAGGATGAGGCTTTAGGGTTTAGCTCTTAGGGTTTGGGGCGTAGGGTTAAGGCTTAAGTAAGGTTTAGGCTTTATAGACTATAGGGTTTAGGGTGTCAAATTTATGCTCTCAACATGGGGGCCCCGATCGTTGGTGTGTTTATTCCCCTATGTACTTATATCGATGTTTGGCTGGTGGTGGAGGTGTTAGGATTGAAGAAGCATCGGGTGTGTCTCAGGCCTTTCAGGATAAGTGTGCAGGCTGAACCCTGCTCAACTTTCAGCTACAGGTGACCAACTGTCCGCTAAAGGCTATCAGCCCGAATCCAGGATGGGGGTTTGTGAAAAGTTCTGTGCGCCCTCTATCGATCTTGAGGATCGGCTCCTAAACCCTCAAACCTAAACCATATAGACCCTCATTCTAGTGTGCAGGGTCTATAGTCGGCTCTTAAACCCTCAAACTTGAACCATGTAGACCGTCATTCTACTTTGCCGGGTCTATACTCGGGCCCCTTCTCATCCAGGATCGCGAGGCCTTAGACGAAAACCTGCGGCTGAGAAACGAGGACCAGTCTGGGCGAGGGTTCCGGGCTCTACAGCAGAACTAGGTAGGGCTTTGGGACATTTTATATTGTCTCTTATTCGGCTTAAAAGGATCTTACCTACTAATATTTTTCAAAGGCTTTAAAAGCCCCTCCTAGAGAAGCCTACAAGTCGGAAACCCGAAAGCCTCAATCCCTAGGAGCAAAGTACAGGGAATCCCTTCACGATTTGTCCGTAATTGGTTTCCAAGTTTGTGGAGTTTACCATAGCAGCCCAAGGGATTGAAGGGTTCCTTTAAAGGGCTCCTTTCAGGGATTACGCAAGGATTCTTTAAGGGTTCTACACAATATTCAGAGGACCAAGAGACTTAGTAAGTAGGTTATAAGTAGAGTTACAAGTACTCTAAATGGAGTTACCCCAGTTGCAACCCTACTTACGACCGACATCGACCGGCTTACTAAGTCCCATCGGCCTCTAAGTAGGTTCCCAGAGGCTTCAAAAGGATATTGCAATTCAGGGATGTTGGAGTCTCTGGGTTGGGTTCAGGGCTTAGGGTCTAGATTTAGGCTCCAAACCCGACAGGTCAAGCTGAAACCCGGTCGCACAGCTTTTATTCGGAATGGTGCAGCCGCTCTCTGCCCATCCAAAACTAGAACTTGGGTACTGCCCCAACTCGGTAGCAGCTGAAGACTATTCATAACATAGATACATTATATAGGACCTTAATAGTAGCCCTATTAATTACAGACTGTTACTGTTATGGAAGCAGCACCCAAACTAGAACCCTAAACTCACCGTTGTCCTTTTAGAAGTAATAGACAGAGCCCTATACCTATATCCCTTAGTAGGAATTATTTAAGAAGGTCTACTAGCCGGTCTGTTTATTCTTATGGGGGAACCATGAAAAAGGACAAGGCTGCCTAAACTCCAAAGCCCAAGGCCTTGCTTAACTACTCGGAGTCCCCGGGTCTCGCGGTTTTGGGCTTCAGTGACAAAAGGGGTGAAGGAGATGTCGAGAGCAGAATTCCAAAACGTCCCGAAAGAATCCGGGAAGATTCGGTACAAACAGATCCACAGAAACTCCGCCCTAAGCCCCAAAGTCCTGGACACTCTCTTCCCCAGGACCATCCGGAGAGGCGCGAGCACTTAGTGGGGGATAGTCTGGACTGGAGAGTTTCATATGAAGTGGGGGTGCAGGGTTTTAGGGTTTACGACTCAGGGTGAAGTACGTGAATGGTTCATACAGGGTTTAGGATTTCGGTTTTGGGGTAGGGCTTTATTGGATGTTTTCAACGGACTTGGCAGCGTTGACGTTGCGTTCAGGGTGCGTAGAATTGTGTTAATTTTTCTTATAACGAGGTTCTAGTGGAGTTCGGGTCCAACGAAAGTAGGGTCCAGGCTAGGGCTAGGGTGTTCTTGAGTGGCTTACGAGCTCCTTTGGAATACAAGTGTCTACTTTGAGGGTGTTGTTCTGGGAATGCAAGTAACTGATATTCCTGGCCCAGACGTGAGAAGCCTCAGCCCATTACATTTAAATCGAAAGCCCTAAACCCTAAACCCTCAAGCGAATACTCAAGGGAATCTAAGAGCCCTAGGAATGACCTGAAATCTTTACTCTTTGGCTTTCAACTGCCTGGTTTAGGGGTTTAGGGTTTAGTGGTTTGGGGCAGAAGGGTTCAGGGTTCTCCAATAGGTTTTAGCATTGGTGAAGGGTTTGTTGTGCCAGACTGGACGCAGCACACAAAGCTCCGTCTGAGTGGTGAAGTGCTGGGGTTCCCTCTGCGTTCTTCTCCCTGAGAAGCTGAGCATTTGACCTGTAATCTGTGGGGTTTATGCAATCCAAAATTCAAAAGGTCAACCTTTTTTGGTCTGGGTATTTATTCAACCCCTAAGTATTCCTGAAGTGCATGGGGGCATTGGTGAAAGCCCTTATTAAACCTTGGCATCTATCAACGAAATGCGAAGGTTCTGAGAACCCCAAAGATGTTCAGGAACTTCCTACTCTACCTATCGTCTCCATTGCAGTTCCTTTTTTGGGGTTAACTTATAGGATCCTTACTATATAATTGATTCAACATCAAAAGGAACTACAATGGCATAGAGATTATAGGTAAAACCCTAAACTAGCCCCAAGCCCTGCATCGACCGAGTATAGACCCTAAACCCCTGACCGCTAAAACGCCAAAAACAGCCCAAAGGGGCGTGGTCGACTTCTTCGAAGAGTTGGAGGAAGCGCAGCAGAAGGCACTTGCTCACTGTGGGATTTCTTGTCCGGTGGGTCTTTGTGAAGGGTTCGACCAGGAGGTTATAGACAAATAACGAGTTCTAGAAAGGGGTTCTGTAATGAGAGGCTTCTGGAAGGATTCCAGAGAGGGTTCTAAAGTCTACAATCAGGAGTTATAAGTTTAGGATTTACTGTCTCAGGGTTTTGGGTTTTGCGCGCTTGGAGGTCAACAGTAGGTTAGAAGTACGATCGGGCTCATGGATTCGGGTTTAGCACTCAGAGTTGGGGGCTTAGGCCACTCATAGCCTTAACATATCTAACATGCCCCAATGCTACTTGGAGCCTCCGAGCTATCTCCCCTGACACATGAACTCGAAACCTCTCCCCCCTTGCCCCAAGCTCTGCACAAGGAGGCAACCTATCGTTCAATCCCAGCATTGAGGCCGAATCCCGGAAACCGCAACAAAAAGCCCTTATAGGTCCGATATAAAAGTAGCAAAGCCTACCCCAAAGCTCTATCCTAGCCATTCTTGAGATCCTGAAAGTTGAACAAGGAGCCCTTAAAGCTGCGATACCCTTGAAAACTAAAAGACCGTTCTAAGCTGGAGCCCAATACGCTTACACTAATTACAAATTCCTTTATGGTATATGAGCCTTCCATTTAGAGTTCAATTCGTTCTTAGGACTATCTTCTGCTGAAAGGCGCGGCGGGCGCAGGCTCGCGAGGCCGCGGCCACCAAGCGGTCGGAGGAGACGAAGGCTCTCGTCGGTTCCGTTTCGGGGCTTTTGGAGTTCCTGTTCATAGATGGGAGTTTCGAAATATAATAATCAGGATCGCAATTTTTAGGGTACTATAGTAGGATCCCCTGGTCTCGGAAGCTCCCAGATCCCCATACCCAGCCTTTAACCTTTGTGGGTTCTCGTAGTTTAGTAGGAACTGGAAAGTTTAGTCTTTTATTTCTATGGCTTGTTGGGTAGTAAGCGGTAATTAATGGATCCCTTAAGAGTTCCTTTAAACCCTTAAACACCTTAAACCCAAAACCCTACATCCGGGAGCCTAGCCCCTACGGGCGTAACTCTAAACCCAAAACCCTTAAACCCCCACACCTTAAGCCCCTCAACCCCAATATGGGCAGGCCAGAGACCCCAAAAACCCCTTGATCACAGAAGATACCCTAAGTGAATTTTCAACTTACCAGTGTTCCTGTTAGCATCTTAGGTCTAATCCTTCATAATTCGGAGTCCAACCTAACTCTTATAGGTGTTCTTGTCAGAATCTAAAGTACATATGTATAGTTGTCAAAATTATGACCCCTTTTTGGGTACCCTAAATATTAGGTGCCGTATTATAGTAAGGATCCCAAAAAGGGACCATCATTTTGACAACCGCCCATATATACCGTAACTTTGAGGGGTTGGGGGAGTCTCCACATAGGGTACTTCAGAAGCTTGAAAGGGACTCTCAACCCTAAAGCCTTAAAGGAGCCCTGCAAGGAGCCCATGATAAGTATATAGGTACCTTGAGCCCTAAGGCCCTAAACCCTATGTACCTTACCCTAAACCCCAAACATTTCCCTAAACTCTAAACCCCAAAGCCCTAATAAGCCCCTAACCCCCTAAACCCTAAGGCCAAAACGCCCTAAGCCGCCAAACCCTTGAGGATCCCAGGCCCTAAACCCTCAAAGGATCCCTTTGAGGAGCCCTTGAAGGAGCCCTTAGAGGAGCCTTAAAGGAGCCCTTAAAGAAAGTGTTAGTAATGTCCGTTATAGACAACGACATCAGCTGTAATATAAATCAGCGCACGGTGAATTCTAGATTTGACGGAGTAGATTTCGATAGAGTTTACTATGCGGACGACACTTTACTCATCAGTACCAACACACAGGCTGCCAATAATTTATTACGCGAAGTAGAAGCGGTGTCTGCGCAATTCGGATTACGTCTTAATCGGGAGAAATGTTGTTACGTAGCTATGAACGGTCACAATGTCGTCAAATTTGCTGATGGTACCAGGTTGAAAAGAGTAAACGAAGCCACGTATTTAGGACATCAAATCACACAAGCTGTTGATATAAGACATGAAATCAACCACAAAATGCATGATACTTTAAAAATTTGGTATAAGCCAACTAGTTTTTGGAAGGCTGTGCAGTGCCCGGCACACTGAAAACTACATGTTTATGATGCCATCATCAGAAACAAACTACTATATGGCCTGGAAACTGTGCATCTAACGCAATCGATGCAGAAGAAAATAAATGCATTTCAATTGAGAGGAATTAGAAGGATCCTAGGGATAGATAGTACTTATGTGAACCGCGCAAATACAAATGAATCTGTATTGAGGAAAGCGAATGAGGAAATGAAGAAGTACAAACCCAGCAGCAAAGAAATCAAACTGTTTTCGGAGTTGGTTCGAGAAAAGCGTATTAAGCTAGCTGGCCATATTCTAAGAACCAGTGAGGAGGACCCCTTAAGGCAAGTTAGCTATAAGCCCAACTCCGCGAACACGTTCGAGATTGGCAAAAGGAGGGTCGGAGGACCGAGACAGAATTGGTTAGTGTACACTAACAAATATATTTGGGAAAATAAGGTTTCCAATCCTCCGACTCAATATGTTTCTTCAGGTGAGCAAAACCAACGCATTTTCGAAAACGCCAGAACCCGCCAATTTTAAGCCGCCCCTCGTGCCCACGGTCTCACTTTTTTCCGCCTAAGAAGGCAAGGGACTTTGGCCCAGAAAAAAAAAACCCTTAAAGGAGCCCTTAGAGGAGCCCTTAAAGGAACCCTTAAGATCGGATCTTAGGACCGCTTTTTGGGATCCCAGGCCGATCAGGAAGACCTCCCGGCGGATCCCAAGCCAGCAGCGCCCCGCCGCAGCCGGGACCTCGGGGGGCTTTTGGGGTTTCTAAGGGTTTGGGGTTTCGGGTTTAGGGTACCTATATACTCATTATGGTGTATTTGGGTTTGGGGGTTGTAAGGGTTTCGGAATTTAGGGTTTGGGGTTAAGGGTTTGCAAGGGCTTGGGGTTTAGGGTTTGTAAGGGTTTGGGGTTTAGGGTTTGGGCTTCGGGGTTTTGGGGCTTAGGGTTCAGGGTCTAGGGTTCATGCTGCTTAGGCTTTAGGGTTAAGGGTTTAGGATTTCGGCTTCATTTAGGGGTTTAGGGTGTAGGGTGTGTATGCAGTGTGCGCGCGATGGGTGCGCCTTTGGCTTTAGGAATATAGGGCCGCACCCGCTTATCGCACGCTTGCGTCACTTGGCAGTTCAGGGGTTACGTGATGGTTCAGTTTTTCTCGGAGGGACCGCAGGCGCAGGCAGCCCAAAACCCTGCAAGCAAGGAAGCTGCCATAGTGCTACAGCGGTTTGAGCTTGAGGACCATGACAAAATTCTATTAGATCTGAATGAGAAACTCGAAGCAGTATGATCTATTTCCTAGAGTGTCTTGGTACTGGGCTCTGTGGGTTTGCCTGTTAATGTTGGGAGGCAATCAGGGCAAGAGGCTGTTAACGTTTGGGTTCGTTTAAGCGTTCAGAGTTTAGGGCTCAAAGGTTTTCGGGTGTTAGGGGTCTATGGGGCGATTCAACCCGATTTTCCGAGCACTTCTGTACGTGTAGAGGCCAGAATGTTTTGAAACATCATTCAATAGCTTCTGGGTTTATACGTATACAACAATGTACCCCAGAAACCTCTTCTAAGGCCCCTAGATTAGCTTGCCCTCAACCTCAACGCTGATTCAGAAGCTTTCTGGTTGTAAGTCTACTGTCATGAACCCCCAAAACCTTATTCGAACCATTACGTAAGGCCCCATTTTCGTTTGCCCTTAGCCCTTAACCTCTTGAGGTCCCAACTCTCGCATCGTCTGTGCCGAGCCGGCGGCAGAACGCAGCGGGTAGCCTGCGATCGCGGAGAAATGTGGGCTTAGTTATATAGGGTGTTGGGTTTACATGGAGGGGCAGGGGACTTAGTAAGTAGGTTATAAGTAGAGTTATAAGTACCCTAAATGGAGTTACCCCAATTATAACGCTACTTATAAACGACTTACTAAGTCCCCTGCCTCTCCAAGTAGGTTCTGGGGTTTACGGTTTAGCTTTGTGCCCAGTTCCAGGACCCAACCTTACCTCTTCAACTCGACCTCATGTAAACTTGGGCTGAGGGTATCTGAGTTTGGAAGCTGCAAGGTTGGAAGCATTCTAGGAAATTCTGGCTTAAGCCACAGCTGGAAGCTTCAAAACCCTGGTTTAGGGTTTTGGGTCTACCTGGACCCCAAATTACCTACCCTTTTCTAGGACTCATATTAGGAAATCACATTAAGGAACCCTAAAAATCAAGGTTCCTTCGGGTCCAGGTAAGGTTTTAAGGCCCCTGGATCGCTTCACTTAAAAGTTAGTCCGGATTTAGGCATAGAGACTCCAATACCCCTTAATTCAGGAGTATACCGATTAAATTATATAGTAGGATCCTTAATATGATTTAAGGAATATTCCTTAATTAAGGGATACTGGAGTCTTAGGGGGGTCTCATGGTGTTCAGGACTCGGCTTTCATTTCTTAGGGGCTGAGTAGGTAACCTTTAACCTTTTGGGGCTTATATGATGCTACTATAATTCAAAAGGTTAAACCTGTTTGGGGCCAGGGTACTCAACCCCTAAGATTTAGGGGCTACTAATGGGTAGTTCTCTAAATTAGGGTCCTTTTCTTGGTCCCCAGCACATCGTACGGCACCCGAATAAACTGACCCGAAAAGGGAACCTGGTATAGAGAACTACCCATTTGAGGACCGAAACCACCTCTTTTACCCTACGCCCGAAGCTTTCACCAATATGTCAAAGACATATGCCGGACCCGAAGATGGAAGCAGTGCCTGAAGGGGACTCGGAGTAAACTCCTTTTTCAGCTAACTACACCGATGGTGTAGGCTTTGGGGCCTTGTGGGCTATTAGAATTGTAACCTCAGGTACTTCGAGGCCCAGGGTACTTAGTAAGTCGGTTGTAAGTAGGGTGATAACTGGGGTACCTCCATTTAGGGTACGGATGACCCCTACTTATAACCTACTTACTAAGTTCCCTGGGCCAATAAGTACTCCACTTAGAACCCTTATAGAATCCCTTAAAAGATCCCTTTGAAGGAACCCTTAAGTACTTAAGTCCCCTGGGCCTCTAAGTGGGAGTTTCCGAAAATAGGGGACCCTAGTATAGTACCCTAAATAGTGGGATCCTTATATTATAAGGACCCCAAAGTAACGTACCCCTAATTTGCGGAAACTCCCAAATAGACTTACTTACGAACCCAGAGAGCCCAATACCCCTTAATTAAGGAATGTAGCTTAAATCATAATATGAAGCCCTATATAATTTAAGCCATATTCCTTGATTAAGGGGTATTGGGCTCTCTGGGAAGCCCCCTTGAACTGATCTTTGAAGCAAGCCCGGCTCTGGCTGTGCCAGGTAGCAGCCAAGGGCAAGGCGGACGAATCATCTTAGCGATTCAAAGGGGTTTAGGGTTTAGGGTTTAGGGCGGACGAATCATCTTAAAGTAAAAGCCAGACAGTTGGAATATGATTATCCTAAACCCTTTATGGTAAATTATAGGGTATCCTACCCTGAGACTATATTCCAACTTTCTGGAGTTCCCTTTAGGGTGGTTGTCAACATTATGGTCCCTTTTTCATACGGGTGGTTGTCAGAATTATGGTGGATTTTGGGGTCCTTAAGATTATACGGCACCTAGTATGTAGGGTAACCAAGAAGAAACCATAGTTTTGACAACTACACGTATAATGATCACGGAAGGCTACTCTTCACAATCATCCCTCTGACATGCCTTTCGTTACACACGGGAGATCCTCTTTAAGGGAAGGCTTGTTTATTGGCCAGATGTCTAAATTTACATTCTGAGCCTGTTTGTTTGTTTGTGTGCGTATGTGTCGGGGGGGGGGGGAAGGGTTCAAGAGGGATGGGTTTTGTGGTTTATACAGTTCATCTAAGCCTGAATCTGGTCTAAACCCGATAAACCCTAACCCTAAGGCTCCTAAGAGGGTCATGACCTTTCTGGCTAAGGGTTTGGGCTTTGGTCCAGGAGCCTTAGGGAAACCCCAAGACCTTGCACACAACGCCCCAAAGCCCTCGGACTTTCGCATGTCGCCCTCGGCTCCTCGATCAGGTTTTGGTGGATTTCCCCCCCCCCGAACCCGAGGTCTGAGCCCAAACCATGAAAAAACGAGGCCTTAGTAGGGTTTAGGGTTTATAGTTTAGGGTTTAGGGTTGAGAGTTTAGGGTTTAGGGTTGAGAGTTTAGGGTTGAGAGTTTAGGGTTTAGGGTTTAGAGTTAGGGTTTAGGGTTTAGGGGTTAGGGTTTTTAGTCATAAGAAGGTCAAGAACAAGAACCGTATTGGTAGAATAGTGTATACTAAGCGTACGAGTAAGCTAAGCAATAACGAGGATCCCTGCACCTCTTACCCTAAACCCTCATGTTTGATAGGGTATAGGCGTCCTATAAATGATTTGTAAGCGTTCTATAAGGTTTAATTACGGCATGATACGGCTCTATAAAGACTTAGGGGGTACTATAAATGCTGCATCATTGCCAGCATTACTTCATCGGGTACCGTAGTATAAGTATACTATCATCTGACCCAAAGTCCTTTTCCAATTACTAGAGCTCTTAACCAAAGCCTTCAACCCTGCACGAAATGTGGAGCACAGATGGTGCGGAGAAGAAATTGAAAGGGCCGCATGGACACATCTTTTCGGACCAAGCCCTGCCGGTATGCGTGGCCAAGTCGGGCAAGCGAGGTCTTCGCTGCGACCAGCGGATTCGGTTCCGGGGGAGACCATGACCCTGGTCCGGGTGGCGGCGATGCTGAAGACTGTACTTCGCCATGGACCATAATCTCCACCAAAGCAACTCATGGACCAGCGGGAGGTTGGTTGGTCTGAGGGCACATCGAGGTCGCTTTGAGGCTTTCCGACTCGCTCAGCGGTGAACGAGATGCCGGAAGCCACAGTCGCTGAAACCGTAGACTGAAACTGCAAGCCGCAGAACTCTGAACACTTTTGCCTGGAAGATCTAAACCCTCAGCAACCCATCACTTAAGTCTACACCCTAAGCAGAAACCCGTAAATCCCTCAGCCCTGAACCTTAACAACACTGCTAAAACTTGTATCCTGAACCCTAAAATACGCCGACCACCCAAAGCCCTACAGCCCCTCGTTCCTAGAACCGAGGGCCGTTTCTGTGGATGAGAGCAGCCCCCGATCCTTAAAACACCCTGAGCCCCAACACTTCCAGAACCTTCCCCCTACCCGCTAACTTGGAGGATCATGATCAGGGGACTGTGTAAGTAAGGTTATAAGTACCTTATTCGGCATTTTAAGTGGTTATAAGTCTAGTCAACCTAATTAAAACCCTAGTTACTAAGTCCCATGATCCTTTAAGTACCCGCCAATGCCCGACCCTGGCACTCCCAAGTTCTCCCACTGTTTTTGGGCACCAAAAACCATACATAAGGATTGCCCTTAGATTTTAGGGTTTGCCCCTAAACCCTAAACCCCTAAACCCTAAACCCTAAGCCGATCACTCGGACCCCTAGGGACCCTGACGCCCTGCAGCCCGACCAGAGACCTAAACCCGGTTAAACCCTACAGCCCTACCTCAAGTCGATCAGGACTATGGACCCCTTAGAATATAGAACCCTAGTGAAACCCGTTATAGATCCCTTAAAGGAACCCCCAACCCCTAAACCCCTATACACCCTGTAGATCAACACGGCCGAAACCCCGTGCAAGCCCTAAACAAATCCTGCTACGGGAGTCCGCATTCCGAATGTCTAACTAAGTGACGTGTGCAGGAAAGAGCAGCAAGTATGAGCTTCCCTGAGAGCCCAATGCCCCCTAAATAAGGAATATAGCTTAAAGCATAATAATAATATTAAACCCTTTCTGATTTGAGCCATATTCCTTAATTGAGTGGTATTGGGCTCTCTGGGAACATCCCCCCAACCCCCCCCCTTCCCGGATGCATGCCTGCATGCTTCTTCGGCACCATTTCATGTTTGTACTACATTTACTTTGGAGATGCAGCCATTTGCAACCTTTCCAAAATGTTTGGCCTTCTTAAAGTTTTCGTGTTAGAACAGAGGGGTCGGAACAAAGTGGCAGCATTATCCCCTTGAAGCTCCTTGATATTTCTATTGTAATCTACACATAACACTTTCAATCTTTTTGAAGCTATAAAGGCGCCTTCGTTAGGTGGTTTATGGCAGTGCGTTTGGACGTCGTGGGTTGTTCCTCAATTTGCAGGCAATCTTGTAACTCTGAGCTCCACCTCGAAGCCAGCCACCTGCACCTCAACCCAGAGAGCCCAATGCCCCTTAGTTAAGGAGTATAGCTTAAATCATCTTATGCGTCCCCTTATAATTTAAGGTATATAATCGTTAATTAAGGGGTCTTGGGCTCTCTGGGTACACCTCAAGTTTCGACCGCAGAGGCGGCTGGAAAAAGCAGCGAGGCCCCAAACAGCACGGCTGGCAAGAACGGCAAGAAGGGCGGTGGCAAAGGTGGGCACGCGGCTTTAGGGTTTAGGGTCTAGGGTTTAGGGTGACGCAGGTGTGGGTTCTAGGATTCAAGGGGTTTCGGGTTGAGGGCACCGGTGCCAGTTTTGAGTTTGGGGTATGGGGCTGACCGGTTCGATGATTTTATTTTCAATGCCGACTTTACGTTTGGGTTGAGGGGTTTAGGGTTCAAGGGCTCTAAAACTTGAATCTAAACCCTGAAAACCACAAACTCAAGACCCTAAGCCCTAAACCTCAAGCCCTTGAATCCTAAACCAAAACCCTACACCCTAACCGCAAAGAGTCCACGGTCGACAGTTTAGGTGTCCTCGCCCCCGAGAATCGAAAAGACGGAACCGGTGTGCAAACTTCGCGAAAGCTGGGTTTCGGGTTGGAAGGTTTAGGGCTTAAAGGTCTACGTAGGGTTTTTTGAGGTTTAGGGTTCAAAAGGTCATGGGTTTGAAGGTTTAGGGTCCAGGGCTCCAGTTGGTTCGCAATGGAGCCTCTTTGGCCAACAAACATAGAAGGGAAGACAACTAGCGGCTAAATCCAAAGAGGAGGCTGGGGCTATGCACCCTGAAGCTTCCCACCTCCGTTTAATTTTAGATTAGCAACACAATGGGGCCTCTACATACATAGCTTGGTTTGAAATACAATGTTAGTGGGTATATAGGAGATAGATGACGCAGCCGATATTGATTCCTCCTAAGCCCTTTAGACTTCATACGTCCCTAAGCCTGTAATTCTCCAACCTTGAAGTATAGACAAAACGGTTTAAGTTCATAAAGTCTTCAGAACAGGACCTGCGCGCGACGCCGTCGGAACAAGACCCCTAAACCGAAACCGCGAGCTAGTGAAATAATCAGGGGACAGTCAGTAGGTTGTTCCAACAGGTAGAAGCAACTACGGTCACCATAGATATCCCAGTAAGGCCCGGACTTATGACGTAACACTCTCAAGCGAGGAGTACTTTGCACTTCTGGCTTCTTCAGCTTCGATTCCTTCAGGTGGAGTTTCAGAAAGCCGGGGCCTGAATACAGATCTTAAGTACTCGGATAAAGCCGTAATCTTGAAACCTGAACCGTAAAAATCCCTAAACCTTTAACCCTAAACCCTGGAACCCTGAACCCAAAGCCCAAGCCTGTGGTACACAAACCGGAAGCTTGGTAACTCACAGGTTCGGATGCCAAAGGCAAGGTTGGTGGCAAGACCAAATCTCCGGCGAAAGGCTGGGGGTTGTTAGGTGGGAGTTTCCGAAAATGGGGGTACCTTTTTGGGGGGTCTTAGCTATATTAGGGTCCCCTATTTTCGGAAACTCCCAGGTCGCATTTCTTGCAGGTCTTGAAAGGGACTTCCGGATTTTCAGGGCAATGGAGTCGAACGGTTGATGATATAAATCCTGTATTACCTTATGGACCCTAAACTATGAGAATTATGGTATATTCCTTATTATGGGTAATGCAAGATTTGTATCATCAACCGAAGTACGAAGCTGTGGCGACAAGCTGTACAACTGGGTCTTGAAAGGGTTGAGGCCCTAAACCCCAAACCCTAAACCTTAAACCCTAAACCCTAAACCCTAAACCTTAAACCCTAAACCCTAAACCCTAAACCTTAAACCCTAAACCCTAAACCCGCTGGAGGGCAGAGGCTGAGGATCCTGACCTTGCAGGTCTTCGGATGGGTTTCCATGCGTTTGGGAGCTTGAAAATGGCATTATCGGATGCGATGCTTTTAGGGCGTAGGGGTTTAGGGGTTAGGGTTCTCTTAGGGATACTTAGAAATAGCCTTTAATTCTTGGTTATTATAATCCCTAAGACAAAGCCAAAAATATATTTTTTTGCCAGGGTTCCAAGTTCAGTATAGGTTAGGGTTCTGGGGATTTGGTAACTTGGCTTCAAGTATGGACCCCCGCTGCAGCGTACTCACCCAATCCCCTGAACCTGCCAGAAATTCCTCTTTCGCAGGCTGTATTGTCACACTACGAGACGACGGGGTTTCTCCTAGACCTTCCGATATCCCTTAATTGTGTGATCTACCGTAAGTTGTAGTAGGATCCAGATTCTGATTTGAGGTATATTCCTTCCTAAACCTTAACCCCTTAGAGGATTTCGGAAGGTCTGGGCTAGGGAGCTCAGGCTCTACCTTAGACTACCATAACCTACTTGCTTGTAGGGTCTTGTTGGATACCAGAAAATGGAATGTATACGGTCCCTGCCAACAAAAAAAAGGTTGGTTTTGGTAATCCAAGCTAGGGTCAGGCTTGTGGGTCGTAGTGATGTAGCGCTGAGGGGCTTTATGTCTTAAGCACCAAACCCTGAACTCTAAAGCCCTGAACCCGAAACCCGAAACCCTGAACCCTAAACCCTGAACCCTACACCCTGAACCCTAACCCCTGAAACCCTGAACCCTACACCCTGAACCCTAACCCCTGAAACCCTGAACCCTAAACCCTGTCAGATTCTGTCATGCGGACTCAAAAAGGCCCTGAAAGCAACACCCTAAACCCTAGAACACCCTAAACCCTAAACCCTAAACCCTAGAACACCCTAAACCCTAAACCCTAAACCCTAGAACACCCTAAACCCTAAACCCTAAACCAGCTGCCTCAGGAGCCTCGAGTGGGAAGGCAGTGGGCTGCTTTGTTGATTTAATGAACCTGATTAAGAAACCTTGGGCCTAGGGGTTCCTTTAAAGGGGTCTAGAAGAGTTACCATAAGGGTACTATAGTAATGTAGGAACCTGATTAAGAAACCTTGGGCCTTTATTAGGGCTCTTTATATGAATCCTATTATTTCGGGGTTAACGGGGCGGCTTGTTGGCGCAATCCTAGTTCCTTCTTGGGATTACCTCACATAGGGTTCTGATCATGAACCCCTATGGGGCCTATGGGTAAATCATACGGGCACGGGTTTAGATACTACCTAGACCTAGAGGCTCATACCCTACCCCTTTTTAGGATACCTAGTTTTATGCTTAGGATTTGTTGTATATATATATATATATCTATATAACCCTAACAAAGGGGTAGGGATGAGCCTCCAGGTAGAGTTTCGGGTTCCGTGCAGGCTTTAGTTGCGGGTTGAGGCTGCTTTTAGTGCTCTGGCTCAGGATTGAGGGTTTAGGGGGGTTTAGGGTTTAGGGTTTAGGGTTTGGCTTAGGATTGAGAGTTGAGGGTTGAAGGTTCAATGCAGTTTAACAGCCCATCGTGCGTTGCGAGGTACCATTACAGGATCCTGCTTTACGGTGAGTGCTCAACCCTAACCCCAAGGGTCCAAGTACCCAATAATCATACACTCTCCAAAATCCTAACCTTCATAAATACTCTCCTAAAACCGGGTATCTAATTATTGGGTCCTTTGGACCCTTCAGGTAACCTTTCTCTCTACACCTTCTGACCCTTGCGCTCTTCTTAGCACATGGCCATCAAAGCCGAGACAGACATGGCAGAGACCGCGAAACCAGAAACCCAGCACCAAGACCGTCAGTCGAATAGAAGCCTAGGATGCCCAGTAGTACCCTTATTCCCTTTTTGTAGTCCTAGGTTCCTTATAGAGTTACCCAACACCAAAAAGAGAGGCCTTTTTATTCTTAGGTTACTGGGTATCCTAGAAGCCGTATCATAGGGTTCCCTTCTGAACCCTGGACCCCTAAACCCTAAACCCAGCAATCCTAAGCTACAGTCTCCTTAGGAACGGTTTCTGTCCATATCAAGCCCAAGAGAATATTCACCACATACTGTTTATTATAGTTCTAAAGGGGGTATAGTAAACATGCAGTTATTATTATGGTTCTAAGGAGGGGGTATAGTAAACCCTACTTGGAGGGGCAGGGGACTTAGTAAGTAGGTTATATGTAGAGTTATAAGTACTCTAAATGGAGTTACCCCAATTATAACCCTACTTATAAACGACTTACTAAGTCTCCCGCCCTTCCAAGTAGACCCTGAACCCTAAACCCCAGAGATCCCTTTAAGGAGCCCTTTAAGAGCCCTTACTAAGTCCCTTGCCCCTCCAAGTATTATAGTACCCTAAACAACAGGATCCATATGATATATAAGGACCCCCAGATCCTACTGTCTAGGATCCTTATTATATATAAGAACCCTAAAAAAGGTACCCCGTATAGAAAACCCTAACCGTTTCCTGAACAGAGCCCAAGCCATCGACCAGGGCTCCGGCGGAGCCGGCGCAGGCAAAGGGCAGCCGCCCCGGGCGCGTAAGGACCCTGTCAGGGGTTTAGAGTTGAATTAAGGGGTTTAGGGTTTAGGGGTTCAGGGTTTAGGTTTACAGGTTTAGGGTTTAGGGTTCAGGGGTTTAGAGTTTCGTTTGGGGTTCGTTTATTTTGGGGGTTCTTGTTGCCCTAAACGTTATATACCCGAAGGCCCTTATATAGTTTGCTTTTCTTTTGTTGGGGGGAGGGGGGTGCGTAGGGGTTTAGGTATTTATTTGTACAGCGCCAAACAAGATACTCGACAGTGATAGCTTGAAGGCTTGCACAACGTAGTAAGTGGTCCATATACATTTGTATATACACACATATATAGATAGATAGATTGATTGATTGATCTCTGATCAAGCGTTCGGTTACCGTTCGTTTAGGTGTGTTATCCCGTTCAAGAGGCTGCGCATAAGCCAGCTACTCAGTTCATTGCTGAACTCATAGCCCCATTGCTTTGGCTGAGTTCATACCCTTTTTCCTCAGTTCCCCGATCTAAAATCTAAAACGCGGTTCAGGCGTTGGGGTCTTGGGCTTAGGATGTATCGTAGGGACGAATGTTTGACAGATCGCCCTCCAATTTCAGACGAGACGATCCTGAGCTGTAGGGCTCATGTCGAAAACCCTCCTGCTGCGAAGCCCTGTGTCCAAGAGCCCTCGCCACATCGCACGACATAATAACTTTGATCCCCAACAGCCAACCTTTAAACTGTTTCTTAGATCCCCAATACCCAACCTTTAAACTTTTTGGGTTCTTATGTTTAGCAGGAATCGGAAAGCTTAACCTTTTATTTCGTTGGCTAATTGGGGGAGTAAGTTTTGGGTTCTTGTAGTTCGTAGGTATCGGAAAAGTTTAACCTTTCATTTCTGTGGCTTATTGGGGTAGTAAGATAAGGCCCCTAAGCCCTAAACCCTAAATCCAAATGACCCTAATATAGTGACCTAAAGAGTAGGATCCTTATTATAAGGACCCCAAAACAAGGTACCCCTAATCTTCGGAAATTCCCAACTCCAAATCCAGCGAAGGCTTTCGCCAACTTTCGGGTTGACGGGTTGAAGGGCTCCCGGTGTACCATAGCGCCCTTACCTAGAGACTCCATACATATATATATATATATATACACTTTAAAATATAGTAGGATCCTTCCTTATTATGATTTAAGGAATATTCCTGAATTAAGGGATATTGGAGTCTCTAGGTACTGAGTAGAATGGGGTTTTGGGGCTCTTTCATAGTGTAGCTACAATGCCTGCTTCGCTTGCGGTCCGGGTTGAAGTGTTGAGGGTGTTGGGGTTTTCTGTTCAGGGTTTAGGGTGCAGGGTTCCCAGACCCCCGGGAGGATCCAAAAAGTAGATCCCTTAATGGGGGTTCCTATAAAGTACCCTTAGTAGTATAGGGCCCCAAATTAGGGGATCTACTTTCTAGATCCTCCCGGGGGTCTGGGTTCCGGGTCTAGTTCAGTTCAGAGATCTCCATGTTTAAACCTAGGGCCTCCTGGTTCCCAAAGCGGAGAACACCGTGACAAAATTCCTGATAGCAACACGTCAGCGCTGTATAACAGCCTCATGCACTCTTTACGTAAGGATTTTACGGCTTCGAAGGGCTACTAATGTTTTAAGGTCAGGGATGCATATGTCCGGCGCACACAGAGTTCATATAGTTCATACGTAGGGTCCCCAAAACCCCAAAACCTAAACCTTAAACTCAGCAACATAGACTCTCTAAACTTCTTGAGCCCTATACCCTGAACACCTTAAACCCTAAACCCGATATCCTAAACCCTACCTCAAGCCTGAATAACCTACAATTCTTAAGGGCTTATATAAGGACATCATAATACGGAACCCTAAAAAGGTAGGTTATTCCGGCTTAAGGTAAACACCTGAACTCTGCCCGCAGCTTTCAAGCATCGGCCAAGTGTACCGCAGTGCACAAATGGCGCCGCCAATATGCTTTGAAGGCTCCTTTCCGAACCCTCCGTGGTTCCTTTAAAGGGTCCTCCAAGTCCTAATTAAACGGGCTCCTTTAAGGGATGAAGGGATCTTGTCAGGGATGTTTTTGGGTTTTAACCTTCGGGGTAGAGGGTCTAGGTGTTAGGGTTCGGATTGAGAGGGTGCAGGGTCTGTTGCTCTACTCTTTACGTAAGGATTTACGGCTTCGAAGGGCTACTAATGTTTTAAGGTCAGGGGTGCATATGTCCGGCGCACACAGAGTTCATATAGTTCATACGTAGGGTTGTAGCGGTTGTGTACAGATGTTTATGTATGTGTGTACAACTATCTACAATCAGGATTCAGGCTTGTGCAAAGCCCATAAACCTAACTCCAAACCGTAAACCCCTCTTACCCGAAGCCTCTAGAAAGTTCTGTAAATTTCTGACTTGTCGTTTAGAGGATGGTCTACGGTTCCATTTAGAGCTTATAGGGCTTAGGGTCTTGAAGAGAGGAAGCTTCGAAGCTAGTCCCACTGCAGGGTTTGGGGGTTTGTGGTTTTAGAGTTTGAGGAAACAAGCAGTATCCGCTGGAGGGTCCTAGAGACCCCAATACCCCTAAACTAAGGAATATACCTTAAACTATCGTAGGATCCTTAATATGATTTAAGGAATATTCCTTAGTTAAGGGATATTGGAGTCTCTGGGAGGGTCCGAAACCTCTTTGTTCTCTGAAGTCTTGGGCAGTCTCTGACGCCTTGTCAGATCGGCACCTGAAAGGCATGCCAACATCATTCCTTAGGGTTCCTTACTACAATTAGTCTATACTTTAGAACGGGCCCCCACCCTGTAATAGTGGTATAATAGAAATATAATGGGGCCCTAATATAATCCTTATAGTCACTATTACAGGGTGGGGGCAGCTTCTAAAGTCTATACCACTTCGCCTCGAAACCCCATTCGATTTTTGTTGAGGCCCCTAGTTACTCACAGTGGGGCGGAGAAGAGAGAAGCTTTCACCTTTCATCGAAGTTGCGCTGCCTTTCAAGGCATTAGTATGCCTCACTTGAGTTTCACAGTTTGTGTCAGTTTTTATTTACCCCGTATCAAGCTAAATCAACGGTTCTGTTAAGCGGGAATTTGCATTCTAGGGTGTTTGGAAATGGACCAGCAATCAAACTTTCAATTCTTGATCGAAGTCTGAAGTGGTCCTCAGCCTTTTGTCGTGCGCCTGCAGTTGTAGCGACGGACCTAGACCTAGACCTAGACATGCCAACATCCCTCAATCAAGGAGTGTACCTTAAGTTGATACTAGGATCCGCAATATGAACAAGGTATCGTCCTTAACGGGCTTTGTTCTTCTCCGCGTGCTTTCGCGAAGACGTTACGCTGTGGAGTGGAGGCCGATCCTTGTTCCAATAGGACGGTGCCAAGCAGTTAGGGTTTGGGGTTTAGGGGCCCTGACTACCCATAGGCCCCAATGTAGTTCCTTTTTGGAATTACCATATAGGATTCGATAGATGACATGAACTTCAAACACGAACTATTTTTGGGGCCTTAGTATTATCAGTCTGGATCCTGTACATATTGCCCTACAACGAGCCCCGTTTCCACTGGCATGTTTCAGTGTACCCTGAACCCAATACACCTTAAACCCTTGAACCCTACACCCGAAACCGCACGGCAGAGGTGTCTTCAAGCATTGCTTCCCCCAGAAGGCTGGGCGATCGTTTTGAGTGTTCTGGCGTGGGGGGGGGGGGGGGGGTGTTGCTACCAGATGATGACTCAGATATCGGTTTTTCAAGGTTTCGTTAGGGTTTACCTCTACTCTCCATTGTAGTTCCTTTTTTTGGTTTAACTTAAACCAAGTATATAAGTTGGATCCTATAAGGTAACCCCAAAAAGGAACTACAATGGAGAAGGGTTTAGCCGCGGCTCCACCGGCCTAGCCGCAGTATCTGCCGGGAGTTGTTGGTGCTGTTCCACCTGCCCATCCCCAGCTTCGGCAACATTGGCCCGGTCAACTGTTTGGAATAGGGTTTAGGGTTTAGGGGTTTAGGGTTCAGGGGTTCAGGGTTTAGAGTTTAGGGTTTAGGGACCCTCGATTTTTAAGGGCTACGGGTCGAAATCCCCTGTCGCGGAATTCTTGTAGAACCTGCCAGGAGGCCCAATATAGTACAGTACCCTTGTTCCCTTTTTGTAGTCCTCGGTTCCTTATACAGTTACCCAATACCAAGAAGGGAGCCCGCCTGCACGAAAAAGCCGCGGGCTTGATGCTCTCAGATCTCCAATGCCCTACCTTGAAACTTGTTGGGCTCTTCTAGTTTAATTAGTAGCAATCTGAAAGTTTAACCTTTTGTTTCTGTTGCTTATTGGGGTAGTAAGTTTTCTAAACCCTTCAGGCTTCATAGTTCACTCGTCCCTGAGCTTTTCATCCTGCTAACGTTCTGGTCTGTCTTTGCAGCTGGGTGGATACACTGTACCCTTTTTAATTTTGGAATAATAAGACCCACTATAAAACCCTAAACCCTAAACCCTAAACTGAAAATGTACACTTTTGGGGCCTTTTGAACTCAGCAGCTAATTTTTTTAGTACTGATGGAAGGCAGCTCAGGCCGAGAGCCCGGCACTTTTTAGCTAGGATGCCCAGAAGTACCCTTATTCCCTTTTTGTAGTCCTGTAGGTTCCTTAGAAAGTTACCCAATGCCAAAAAGGGGGCCTTTTAATTCCTAGGTGACGGGGCTTCCTGGTTAACATCAGCGGCATCGTTTCGAAACAAAGCGCCTGCATTTGCTTTGCAATCTTGAAGTGGTCAAGCGATGGCACGAGCAGATGGTATGAAAGTCTCGAAGATTCAATGACTAGCTAGGGCTTTGGGACATTTTATATTTGCTCTTATTGGGCTTAAGAAGATCTTACCTACTACGGTCTATGATATAGATCCTGCATGATCCACAACAAGTAAGATACCATAAGTCCCATAGTTTAAGTTTAGGCTCCTTCAGGTAATGCAGGATTTATATCATCAAAAGTAGTATGTCTCAAAGGCTTTCAAAGCCTGGGCTCTCCCTTCTTCACGGCCTGTGCATCGTTGTAGAGGGCGACAGGCTATGAGACCCGGCTAGCTGTGAGCCGCTAACCCCGAAATCCAGCTGAAGCTGAAACCTGAAGTCCTAGGGCCCAACTAGCCTCTAATATACCCTCAATACCCATTATTAAGGGCCATAAGGTCTCTATCAAGGGGCACTTGGGGGGTGCTGGAAAGTCCTAGGCCCCAACTTCTATATCTGAGTTTCAACCAAGGAATCCACCACCCTAATCACCCCAAAGCCAGAAACACCGTCACGCCTTTGGAATCTGGTGCTTTGAAGCTCGCTTCACTGGGGCTAAACCCTAAACCCTCTAAGCCCCAAACCCCTCCCTATGTGGACCCCTTTAAGGGAGCCTGAAGAAACCCGCAAATCCAGCAGGCGGATGAGGTGGCTGAGCCTAATTTGGTCCAGAAGATCGCCCACATGCTCGGCATGAACAAGCCACCAAGTTTGGATTTGATTTGGCTTAGGTTACAAAACCCTAAGCCCGGGATTTAGTGGGATTTGGGGTTCGAGCATTTTCTGTGCTTCTCGGGCTTTAGGATCTGGGGTCTAGGATTTGGTGGGATCCAGGGGTGCAGGTCGCGTTTCGGGATTTGGGTTTTGTGTTTGAGAATTTGGGAGTCAGGGTTGGGTGTTGACACCCCAACGTCATAGTTGAAGAGATTAAGCCCTATACCCTGCAAGCCCTATATTCTGATCAGGATCCTACCAAAACCCCTAAAGACAGGAGCACGTAATCATCGCGGATCTATGTTGCGCCCTGGAGCCCAAACCCGAAAGTCCTAAGCCCTAAAACCAACGAGGTATCCCTCAACACGAAACCTAAACCCTGGCTTTTACAAACACCCAGAACCCAAACCCCTGATACAAGAATAATTAGGCACTGTACGTCGTACGCCGTTTAAGAGCTTCGAAGCCCTGTAAACCCGCCCAAAGCCGCCGGCACAAGCCTTGGAGCATTAAGAACCAGTACTGGCTCTGGCGTATAACACTGATATTTTATCAGGTGTTGCTGCGTGAGTGGAGGCACTTCAACATTCATGATTAGTGTAGACCCTAGACCTTAAAATAACTCTGGAGTACACTCTGACAGTATTACGGGCGCCCGAAGCCCTAAACCCCAAGTCTTAAACCCAAGATGTACCCTAAACCCCTAAACCCTTAAACCCTAAACCCCCAAACCCTAAACCCTCAACCCCCAAACCCTAAAGGTGTTGCTGCATGGACCTCCCCAGGTTTGCGGCCTACATCATCATGGATGCCAGTTGGGCAGGCGAGAGAGTGAAGACGATGGTTCGCACCCCCAAGGCCTGCGGCTCAGGGAGCTTTATTATTATCATTACTATTACTATTATTAGTGTTATTATTATTACTATTGTTATTATTACTACTACTATTATTATTATTATTAATGCGTGCAGGGTTTACGGTTTTAGGGTTTAGGGTTCCGCGGGCTCTTTTCATAAGATTCATAGTTGTGGGCAAGGGTTGAGTTGTTGATCCCGATGCTGTGTCTCTAAGCCTCTTCCTTCATCCAAAACCCCGAGCCCTAAACCCTAACTTCATGCGGCTGCCCCTGCAACTTTCTGTGCCTCTCCGAATCTGTGCTCAGGCGTATATGATTCAGTGGGGGCTTTGGTTTTGGTTCGGGCTCAGGGAATACTTAGGGCTTCGGGGTTTAGGATTTTGTCAGGCTGGGGTTTATGCAAACCCAAATTCCTAGAAGCCGTAAACATTCTGAAATCCGAACCCCTCGACACCTGAAGCCCGGTGGCGGCAGGCATACTTAGAGGCCCAAGGGGACACAGTAAGTAGATTTGTGAGTAGAGTTATAAGTACCCTAAATCAAGTTACCCCCCTGAACCTCCAAGCAGGCACCCAAAGAGCAATACCCCTTGATTACGGAATATGGCTTAAACTTCTCCGGGATTCATAGTATGCTTTGATTTAAGCTATATTCCTTAATTAAGGGGTATCGGGCTCTCTGTGTTTGAATCACTCGCAATCTGAAGCTACAAGAGCCCTTAGAGGAACCCAATGGAGGCATATGACATGGCCTACGAAGATGCGCCTTTCTCGCAGAGCTTGGCGGCCCTTTCGTTCGTGACGTAAATCCCAGTGCTTTTCCGAAGGGTCCTGAGTACCGGTAGGGGTCCCTTTACGAAGGGTACTTTAAGGATTACTTCAAGGGATCTTTTAAGATCTCATGGGGATACTATATGTGGGGGATCCAGGTACCTACCTTTAGGCTTGCTATAACGGTGTCTTTGCGGGTGGAACGAGGGTTTGGGGTTCAGGGTCCTAAGTAATTACATAAATAGCAGAAAAGCAGGGTTTCCATAGCAGGAAAGTACTAGTTACTAGTAGAATGGTCTGCGTAAGTATCCCCCCGAAACCTGAAACCCTAAACCCTAAACCCGAAATCCTAAACCCTCAACTCTAAACCCTAAACCCTCAACCCTAAACCCTAAACCCTCAACCCTAACCCCCCCATATAGTTACTTAGGATCTTTTGGGGTTTTAGAGGGGTATTCGCTTAAAGGAAGATCCTGGGGTGTTTCCAGAAAATGCTCCTAGCCCCGAACCTGAATCACGGTTTAGGGTTTAGGGCTTGGGGTTTAGGGTTTAGGTTTACAAGGGTTTAGGGTTTAGGGCAGTTTGGGGTTAGGGCTTGGGGTTTAGGGTTTAGGGTTTAGGGCAGTTTAGGGTTTAGGGTTCAGGGTACCCTATACACTCGAAGGGCAGTTTCAGAAAATAGGGGACCCTAATATAGTATAGTAGGATCCTTATTATAAGGGACCCCAATATAAGGTACCCTAATTTTCGGAAGCAACCGAAAAAAACGCATACTGTATGCGTCGGAGGCCAAAGCCGCCTTGACAGGCTCAAGCGAGGTGTCTGGGTGTGAGGTGCAGGTACTACCTATAGTCTCCACTGCTTTTTGGCTTAACCAAGTTTTATATTTAGGACCCTAGAAGGAACCCAAAAAAGGAACTACAATGGAGAAAATGTAGAGGTAGTAGAGCGCAGAGTTTCACGGGCCAGAGCCTAGCGGCTCTTATGATTATTGGTTTCCCACTAGCTTTGAAGCCCTGAACGAGAGAGCTTCGATTGTATCGGACACACGATAGCAAGCTGAAGAAAGCTGAATAGCAACTGCCTCCTATCCCCATTTTCGCGATGCAGAGATGCCCTAAACCCTAATCCCCAAACCAACTTAATTCGTCTGAAACTGCCGGGAACCTGCCATCTTCCGTACTCAGAAGCCCTGCAATCCCTGCTTGAACAACCCCAGGCCCACTGAGGCTTATTATTATTATTATTATTATATTATTATATTATTATTATTATTATTATTATTATTATTATTATTGTTATTGTTATTGTTATTGTTATTATTATTATTATATTCTGGCCTTGCAGGGTCAATTCGACGCCCTAGACCCCACCTTAATCCCAAGCAACCTACCTTTTTCAAGAGCTTATGCAAGTATAATAGTAGGGAAGCCTCCAAACGTAGGTGTTATCGAGTCCAGATAAGCCCTAAGCTAAAAGTTTCGGGTCGATGCTCCGAGTCTGGAAAGTTTCCGGCGAAGAGCTGGCTTGCATACCAGAGGCTGCGCTGAGCGACGTAGGGGCCTTGAAGCATCGCCTGCGAGCGGAGCACAGCTTTCCTGTCTCTCTGATGGAGCTCCTGCATGAGGGCAGCAAGTTGAGTGATGCGGCTGAGCTGCATGCACCTATGGATCTGCAGCTGGTCCTGCTATCCCTCTCTCCAGAGGACTCTTCGTCGTAGTTGAGTAACTTTTACATTTTTATGGGTACTTAAACCCAATAATAAGGAATACAAATTTAATCTTTAATCCTATCCCAACCCTGAACCCTAAACCCCTAAACCCTAAACCCTATCCCAACCATGAACTAGGACTCTGCATGGGAGCTTCTGGATACAGCGGAGAAGGGCGAGGTCGAAGTAGCCAGGCGGCTTTTGCAAGCAGGCACGGACAAAGATTCTTAGATCCCCGATAGCCAACCTTTAAACTTTCTGGGTTCTTGTAGTTTAGTAGGAACCGGAAGGTTAAACCTTTTATTTATGTGGCGTATTGGGGTAATGTTGGATACCGATTAACAAACCCCCCCCCCCAAGGTTGGCCCGCTTGAACTTGTTCATGGGTTCAAGTTTTTACCGGCCCCCCCCCGATTAAGTAGTAGTACAGTAGTACAGTAGTACAGTAGTACAGTAGTACAGTAGTACAGTAGTACAGTAGTACAGTAGTAGTATTACAGTAGTATAATAGTAGAACAGTAGTTTAGTAGTAGTATTGAAGTCTAGTACTATTGTAATAATACTATACTACTGTACTGCTTCTATAGAAGCAGTACAGTAGTATAGTATTATTACAATAGGGGGTTGGGGGTTTGAAGGGGTTCAAGGACTTGAGGGGGTTGAGGGGTTTGGGGGTTCAAATGTGGCCGGCCATGAGCTTGCCATCAGCTCAAGAGTGCCCGCATAAGCGCCGCATCCCCACCCATTGGCCATGAGCTCCAACATGAGCGGCAACGAGGGAACCATGGGAACCATGGATGAGAGACTGGGGCATGATTGGCAATTGTGAGTAATTACTTGGTTAATTACTTAGGATTGGGTCATTAGTAATTCATTAGTTATTTGGAGCCGAGGATGGGCCAGCTGATGAGTCAGATCCATGGGTTGCTCCATAACATGGAGCGGCGAGCCGTCATGGGCCGGATAAGTAAGCATCTTTTGTGTTTTAAATTATTTAGTTAATGAGGTATTACAGGTTTAATTACATTTGTCTTGAGCCAAGGACGAAGTCCATGGCAGTTTCCGCGATCGCCTCCGCCATGTTGCCACCAGGCTCATGGCGGGGCGATCATGGGTTTTGGTCAATTGGCAGTGGCTCGGACCGTCAGTAGTAATTAATTAGTCATAATAAGAATGTAAATTACATATTTTAAGCTCTGAAGCCCATACATGAGGGAATGGCGCTGCGATCAGTGGATGAGAGATGAGCTCCTCCACACATGGATGCTCTATGCTCCTCGCCTGGTATTAGTGTTTTTTAAATAATAAGTAATTAATTAGGGTTTAGGGTGCAATTAGGATTGGGTTTAGGAGTGCTTGGGGTTTGAGTTCGTGCATGAGGAGTACGACATCGTCATGAGCCACCCCATGCTGCATCGCCATTGGCCCATCATTTGCACGGTGGCATGGGTCGAGGCCCCTGCCGAAACCCTAAAAACCCCTAAACAAAACCCCCTAACCCCTGTAAACCCTAACCCCACAACCATAACTAATTATCCCTAAACCCTAAACCCTGCAGGTGAGCCTGGCATTGTTCCGGACCCATGAGTATGACAGCGATGAGTCTGGATGCTGCAGTAGTTCGTTTTTTTAGATTAGGGTTTAGGGTTTAAGGTTTAATTAGGGTTAATTAAACCCTCCTAAGTAAACCCTACTTAACCCCTACTTTAATTAACATAATTAAACCCTAAGCCCTAAACCCAGGCTGTATGATCCTCGCAATGATGTGATCAGCGATAAGCACATGGTCATGAGCGAGGTGACGCAGAACATGGAGTCCGCCATGAGGACAGCCTTCATAATTGAGAGTAATTAGAGCCCAAACCCCATAAGGCCCAATTAACCCCCCCCTTTCAGGACGGAGATCTTTGAGCTGGCATCATGGGAGACTGTGTGGGGCGACATGAGAGGCAGCTCAGGGAATAATTTAAGTATCAATTTTCCATAATTTGTTACGGTTAATAGATTATTGAGAAATAAGTTCTGGTTTTTTATTAGTTAGCTAGTAATAAGATTCAGCCGAGGCAAGCATTGGCTGATCAAAAGCTGGCACGGCATGGGCCGTTCCCAGCATGAGCCGGCCAAATTCAGAGCATGGGTTGAGACCCATGGGCCAGAGCCCAAAGCGATCATGCGGTCCTTCCATGGGCATTTCATGCCCATTGAGGCGGAGGCATGAGCCCTCAGCCCGGCCATGAGTCCATGAGGAGATGGGCTCGTATATGAGCCATAAGGCTGTAGATCCCATGAGGAGATGGGCTTTTTTAAAAGCACCCATGACGCCAGCCATGAGCTGCATTAATTAGTTCAGTTAGGGATAAGATTAGTCTTTGGGTTTGTTTGGGGTTTAATTAAGGTTTAGGGTTTAGGATCAGGTTAAGCTCGGCATAGCGCCGCATGAGTAAGTAATCAATGCATGAAGCAGCATGGCATTTTTCATGGGTGCGATGAGGGGATGGCTTTCTGATCTTCGCATGAGAGCAGCGAAACACATGGGGAGGGTTGGGCCCTTACTTAAAGGATCATGGGACTTAGTAATTAACTAGGGTTATAATTAGGGTAATTAACTATACTTATAACCCCAGTTAGGGTACTTATAACCTTACTTACTAAGTCCCATGATCCTCCAAGTAGTTAATGCCAAAACTCCAAACCCCATACTGCCCTTATCCCTAAACCCTTTAACTACACCCTAGACCCTCAACCTTAAACCTTAATTAAACCCTTTTAACTTAACCCTAAACCCTAAAACCCTAAACCTTAAACCCTTCGAAATAAACCCTACACCCTAAAACCCTAAACCTTAAACCCTTCGAACTAAACCCTAAACCCCAAAACCCTAAACCTTAAACCCTTCTAACCAATTAAAACCCTAAAACCCTAAAACCCTAAACCTGAAACCCTTGTAGCTAAACCCTAAACCCTAAATCCCTAAACCTTATATAAATCCTTGAAAATAACCCCTAAACCCTAAAAGCCCAAACCTGACACACTGCTGCGGGCATGAGCTGCATGAAGCCGCACAAATGCAGTGACTTAGATGAGCTGTGGGCATGAGCTGCATGACACCGCTTGCATGCAGTGCTTTCGATCAGCTGTGAGCATGACAAGCATTGTGGATGAGCTGTGGGCATGAGTTTTTGATAAAATGTGATTTTGAGCTTTAGGCATTTGTTTCATTAAGTTTCACATTGTGCCTTTTTCATGACATAGGTTTTCAAGTGAGTGTGCATCTGTATCACGCCATGGTGTGGAGCATCAGTCTTCGTGAGCAGGTGACATGCCACAACAGGTTTGCCATCCTGTCGCAACCAGATGAGGATGAAGATGAGCTCATTGCTTTGAACGACATGTTCTTCGACTGGGATGAGCTGGAGAACAGGTGGAATGAGATGAATGAGCCTTGGGAGCTTCATGATTTTTCCTTCATGGGGAGGTTCTCATGGTCTGATGAGTCAGAGAAGACTGGGGTTGCTCAGCATGTTTACCAGCACGAGCATGTCAACAGCATGAGCCGCAGCAGCAAGGGCATGAGAGAAGTGAAGAAGCATGCTGTTGTGAGAGACAAGAAAGCAGCATGCAGTGAGCCCATGCCTCAGATCATGCCAGCTCCCATTCGAGATGAGGGCTTGCGGCAGAGGCTGCATGAGAGCATTCTGAGCATGCAGTTGACAAGGCATTCGCAGTACCATGCGATTCGCAGCATCATGAGAAAGGCATTCAAGACGCATGCGAAAAAGGAGCGACGACTCAAGCGCCAGCATGAGCAATTGAAGACCTCTGCATTCTTCGATTGGGACGAGTTAGATGCTGCTGAAGACAATGAGCTGAGCAAGCGATCAAACTCATGGTTCGATTGGGATGAGCTGAGTTCTGCTGAAGCCATCAGCAAGGCCAGCATGGGGAAAGCATGTAAATGTGCCTGTGATGAACATGTTTTCCGTCTCTGATATAACTATTCTCCAATCCTCAGTCCTTATATCTCTGATATTCTCCAATCGAAATTCCTTATATCTCTGATATATTCTCCAATCCTCATTCCTTATATCTCGGATATTCTCCAATCGAAATTCTTTATATCTCTGATATATTCTCCAATCCTCATTCCTTATATCTCTGATATTCTCCAATCGAAATTCCTTATATCTCTGATATATTCTCCAATCCTCATTCCTTATATCTCGGATATTCTTCAATCGAAAATCCTTATTTCTCTGATATATTCTCCAACCCTCATTCCTTATATCTCTGATATTCTCCAATCGAAAGTCCTTCTATTCCTGATATATTCTCAAAGCCTCGGGCTTTCTAGGTCAAAGCCAAGGGCCTGCAAATCCCTGGTCCCGGGCCGGACCCTGTTAATCGGGGGGGGTTTCCTGCTATTCTGGGGGGGGCGGGGCCTGCAAAGGGGTAGCCTTGGAAAACTTGACAAACCTACTCTTTTTATATACGGTTTAATTAGGGAACCACCTGTTTCTGGCAGCAGAAGATATCACCGAAATCCCAGGGATCCCAAGGCCAGGGATCTCTGACCCTTCCATCTCAAAGCTTCGGGCTTTCTAGGTCAAAGCCAAGGGCCTGCAAATCCCTGGTCCCGGGCCGGACCCTGTTAATCGGGGGGGGTTTCCTGCTATTCTGGGGGGGGCGGGGCCTGCAAAGGGGTAGCCTTGGAAAACTTGACAAACCTAGTCTTTTTATATACGGTTTAATTAGGGAACCACCTGTTTCTGGCAGCAGAAGATATCACCCAAATCCCAGGGATCCCAAGGCCAGGGATCTCTGACCCTTCCATCTCAAAGCTTCGGGCTTTCTAGGACAAAGCCAAGGGCCTGCAAATCCCTGGTCCCGGGCCGGACCCTGTTAATCGGGGGGGGTTTCCTGCTATTCTGGGGGGGGCGGGGCCTGCAAAGGGGTAGCCTTGGAAAACTTGACAAACCTATTCTTTTTATATACGGTTTAATTAGGGAACCACCTGTTTCTGGCAGCAGAAGATATCACCCAAATCCCAGGGATCCCAAGGCCAGGGATCTCTGACCCTTCCATCTCAAAGCTTCGGGCTTTCTAGGACAAAGCCAAGGGCCTGCAAATCCCTGGTCCCGGGCCGGACCCTGTTAATCGGGGGGGGTTTCCTGCTATTCTGGGGGGGGCGGGGCCTGCAAAGGGGTAGCCTTGGAAAACTTGACAAACCTATTCTTTTTATATACGGTTTAATTAGGGAACCACCTGTTTCTGGCAGCAGAAGATATCACCCAAATCCCAGGGATCCCAAGGCCAGGGATCTCTGACCCTTCCATCTCAAAGCTTCGGGCTTTCTAGGTCAAAGCCAAGGGCCTGCAAATCCCTGGTCCCGGGCCGGACCCTGTTAATCGGGGGGGGTTTCCTGCTATTCTGGGGGGGCTTCCTGCCTGCTATTCTGGGCAGAGAAAAAGATAATTAATAAATTCTCTTGCTTCTGCTTGTGCAGGAGAAGGCAGAAAGGGAGTACTGGCGAAGCATGATGCGAATGAGGGGAGGCGGTGATGAGTCGCAGCATGAGCAGGAGCAAGAGAATGAGGAGACAGCCATAGTCCTGGACGATGAGGACAAAGCCCTCTCCCAGACTCCTGTGGCAAAGAAAGAAGCGGATGAGAGCATGAGCCCACCCACGGACCGTGTCAAGCGACAGCTGAGCTTTGGATCGGCTTCATCAGCCGAGTCCAAGCAGTCAAGGCTGCATAAGTTCTTCCGGTCTCCGTCATCCTTCTCTGACGACAGCAGCATCCATGAGACGCCCAGTCCGCCGCCCAAGAGGCCAAGACATCGCATGGAAGACACTCTTCGTGAGATGTTGAAGAGTGGGCAGCTGTCGCTTGATGGGAAGAAGCTGACCCTGACAGCCCATGAGGATGTCATCCCAAAGCTGCAGCAGGAGGTGGGCAAGAAGTTTGGGAAGTTCGGAGGTCGGCCCATGAAGCCGGTCAGCGAGAGGAGAGGGGTCATGGGTGGCCTGAAGTCCAACCGGAGAAAGGCAAATGAGAAACCTCGGCAGTTTGAGTTGCCTGTGTCCATGAAGAACCGCATCTGCCAGCAAATCTATGAGACCCGTGGGCACCATCCCGCCGAGCAAGACATGCTCAAGGCCTTTGCAAAGAAGAGCAAGATGAGGTTGGACAAGGTGCAGGACATCTGGGCCAACAGGAGCACATGGGCTCAGCTCGAAAAGAAGGACCATGGCAACATGATGGGTGGGGAGCAATCCAAGCAGAAGCCAAGGATGAGAGCAGAAGGTGCTGGTGCCAAGCGACAATTCCCTCATGTCGTCCAGAAACTTGGCCATTGGCTTGACAAAGAACGAGCCCATGGTCATCAGGTGCTGCAGCGACACCTGGCATGGCAGTATGAGCTGCTCCTTCAGGAACACATGGTTGAGCTTACGGAGCTGCTTGAGTCTGAGAAGAGTAAGGACATGAGCACAGAGGAGCGGCAGCAGCATGAGGTGAAGCTAAAGCTTGCAGAGAAGCAGATTGAGGCCATGCATGGGAGCGAGAAAATGCTGAACAAAAGGGCAAAGACATTGGCCACATGGCTTGGGGCTGAGACGAGGGTTCCAAACCTCGTGACCCAGATCAGTTCCGTGGAGCAGCAGGTGAGGGCTGAGCTCTCGTGGCAACACCATGACTGGTGCATTCACAAGGTGGCATCAGCAGATGAGGACTTCATGAGACAGTACTTTGCCAGGCCCAATGAGATCACCCCAGCCATTAGAAAGGCATGTGTTCTGGGCTTCTCCGATCAGGTGCCACTCTGGCTGAAGTCTGGGTCCAAGAAAGAAATCATGGCTTCATGGGAAGTAGCAGGCCTCAAGAAGAAGAAGCAGCATCCGCACCTGCATGAGCCGCAGCAGACCGCAGATGAGACACACCCGGCAGCTGAGGAGCCTCATGAGGAGTCGAAAGCTGAGGAGCCTCATGAGGAGTCGAAAGCTGAGGAGCATCATGAGAAGCAGCCACATGAGCAGGAGGAACCAGGTGATGAGTGGAAGCTCGCCATGCCAGATGAGAAGCATGAGATGGCCCATTTGACCACCCGTCGGCAAGAGAAGGCCGATAGGTACAGGGTCACATTTGAGGCCATGCAGCTCGTGAGTGGCTTCTTCGACCATGAGAAGACCCCCGAAGGCCACTGCATGAGAGGCATTCTGATAGTTCCCGGCCAGCATGCACGGTTGGATAACATTGACGAGCATGGGAAATGGAAAGAGGATGAGACATTCTTCTACATGGGTCAAGAGAGACGCCACATCGGAGGTGAGAGCTGCGGCCGAGCTCTCATCAGCTGGCGAAAGCTGCGAGATGAGATGCCACAAGCATTCCGGCATTTCTCCGTCATGAGCCAGCCTGCATCCAACAGCGATGGGATTTGCTTGCCATGGGTCATAAAGGATCAGGCTAGGCAGTTCCCATTGAGTGTGTGGATGAGGGATGCGTATGGGCCTGCATTCACATCAGATACGGTCAAGACCCTCTTCATGGGGCATCAGGTTCAGTCGAGCATCATGCCGAAGATGACATCAGCATTACAGCTCACTGATACAGATTTTTCACATGCCTTTAAGGCATCAGTGAGAAGAGCCATCGATGAGCAGAGCATGAGGCAGGCGGCTCGCCGGAATGAGGAGGATGGGCACCATGAGCAGCAGTTCCCGAAGATGGGCATCAAGGAGATGGCATTGGCCATCGACGCTGCCATGGAGCACATGATCCAGATGAATGAGAAGACGGAATGGGTCCTGGCTGGGCTCCGCCGCAATGGGTTCTTGGCCCTGAGACCTGATGAGCATGGCAAGATGAGGAAGTGCGATCACGAGGCATGGGCCAAGGACAAGCCATTGGGCTGCAAGAGGATCCATCCGACATGGGTCGCCAATCGGTATCAGCATGAGAACAATGGAGACATTGAGAAACCCAATTGGGCTCGCATTGAGGGAGCCACTGAGTTGAGTGACCTGGCCCATTGGCACTACAACGATGGGTTCAAGGATGCCCCAAGCTGGGAGGACATCCCATTTGATGAGCATTCCGAGCCTGAATGGCAGGCATGCGCCAAGTTCCAGATGCCATTAGACCTGAGAAGGGCCATGCTGGCAAGAGAGGCGACCATGAGCGATCAAGCCAAGGCAAAGAGGGAGAGGAGAAGAGAGAAGAATAAGACCAGGCGGCAGAAGAAGCAACAGGAGCATCAGCTCACGGATGAGGCCCGGGAGGAGCTGAGAGCAAGCATGCAGGAAACCTCCAGGCTCCTCGCCCTTCCTACTTGCCCTAAACCCCCATGAGACTCTCCTCCTGTCATGCCACCAGCCAAGGTATGCCGCCATGAGGGATCTGCCAGCATCGGCCTCGAAGAAAGGCAAGGCGAAGGCCAAGGCGAAGGCCCAGGCCAAGGCCGAAGCCAAGGCCAAGGGCATGAGCTTGCCCAAGATGGGCAAGATGGCCAAAAAGCAGCATAAGAAGCAGCTCAAGAAAAACGCATTGAGCAAAGCGGTGGATGAGCTCCCTGAGCCGCCATTGCCTCCGCCACCCGGCCCACCAGCTATGAGTGCTGACACTGGTGAGCATGACATGACCAAGGGCACATGGAGGATAGTCAATGAGGCCTGTGGGTTCGAGAGAAAATTAGCTGGTTGAGCAAAGCCCATCATAAGCTCTCCCTAGCCGCAGGACGCTGGCATTTCGCTGTATGGGCGGCATGGGTCCATTCTGGGTGTCGGCCGTCAGAACTGCCACATGCTGCTGGAGAAGGACCATTTCTTCCCCAAGCAGCAGAAGGCATGGGTCAGCAAGAGCCATTGTGAGCGATTGCCAGAGGGTGAGCATAAGGTGTGGAAGTGGGCCCAGATGTCCTTCTACCGGGCCTGGAAGCAGGAAATGCTGCTTGACATGGGGCTCTTGAGCCAGGACCTGGATCAGCTGGATGGGCTTGAGCAGGTTCACATCCTCCCATACCCAGCCATTGAGGCCGGCGGCATAGAGCTGCAACAGCTGCATTTGGGCTGGCGAGTCCTGCTTTGGCACATGCTCCAGAGCTCAATGCCCTGCAAGAGCATGGGCTTCATTAGTCCTGGATGGACACAGCCACTATATCTGCATCATGACAATGCCAAAGTGGATGTGGATGCATTCATTGAGTGCATCAAAAAGCAGATGAGTGCTCATACACTGAACTTCCTCCCCCTGGGGTCTGCTGGGCACTGGGTTTTGCTCGTCATAGATGCGACACATGAGTCTGAGACTCCCAAAGTGAGGCACACCATGCTTTTTCCTCCTTTTCCCTATTATAAGGTAGAGTTGTGCATGGGGACTCCTTATTTCGCATTCGCACGCAGAGCCAGCCCTGAGGTACTATGACTCCCTGCCGGATGAGTCCCAGCGATGCAGGGACTACGCTGAGAAAATCTTGGCATCCCTGCTCTCCATGGGCCTGGTGCATGAGGCGGTGCTGCCTCCTCGCAGGAACAAGGTCTTCCAGGGAGTCGATGAGTGCGGATTGCATGTTCTGGCTGCCATGGAGCAAGAGGCCGCAAAGGCCATGGGGTTTGGAAAGGCCAGCACTGGGTGGCCTTCGCATTCGGCGAAGAAGTGGCATGAGCGGCTGCATAAGGTCACAAATGCTCTCCGCACTGAGCAGACCAAGCGACTGGATGAGCTGAAACAGCATAAGAAGAAGGAGGAGGCCTTGGGAATCAAGATACTCGGACCTTTAGTATTTAGGCCCATTGTCCCTTTTGTAATTAGTCTTAGACATACAGGGACCCTTTTCTTCCTGGGCTTCCCAGGATGAGAAAAGAGCGAGAGCACATGGCGGCCATGGCTGAGAAACGCATGAGCAAAGGCCTTGAGCTGACTGCGCTTCAGAAGATGGCCCATGAGGTCATTAGCCAAGGCAAAGTCCTTGAGATCGAGGACATGCCCCAGGCATACTGGGATGAGAGAAATCGAATCGAACTCCATGAGATTGGAGTCTGCAGCCGCTGCCGGCATGCCTCAGGCTGCCTGAGCTGCGATGAGGGTAAGCTCCTCGCATACTGGATGAGGAGGGAAGCCCGCAGATTGGGCAGGAACATTGCCCCTAAGTACAAGCTTAGCTCTGCTGGACATGAGCTGGTCCAATGAGGAAAAGTCTGCCATCATGAGTTCTTTACGGTTTAGGCTTCAGGGTTTGGGGTTTAGGGTTAAGTCATAAGCCTCTAAATCCCCTAAATCCTTATTTCGGGGATTTTCGGGGATGGCCCCGTCTAATCGGGGGGGGTTTAAATGAGCTCCGGTACTATAGGGGTGGGGTCTAATGGACCTCTTCATTAAGCCCATGAAATGCCCGGGACGGCCCCGTCTAATCTGGGGGGGTATCTTAATCTGGAAACGACATTAGTAAGGATTCCATCGACTGCTGGGGGAAGACGGCTCTTATTGCCGCTTCGCGGGCGGGACATCTTGACTTCGTTAAGCTGCTGCTGGAGGCTGGCGCTGCCAAGAATTGGAGAGACGACGGCGGCCACACGGCCTTGAATCTCGCTTCTTATACCGGCCACCTTGGGGTGGTGCGGCTTCTGCTAGAGGCCCGTGCTGAGAACGACCAAACAGAGATGTTCGACAACACGGCGCTGGTCTGCGCATCCGAGAACGGCTGCGTGGAGGTGGTCCGCTTACTTCTGCAATCGGCTGGTAGAGGCCTTAAAGACCAGGGCGGCTACACTGCTCTCCTTCGCGCCTCTGACAGCGGCCAGGACGAGGTTGTGGGCCTTCTCTTGGCAGCCGGTGCCGACGAGAACTTGAGGGACCACTGTGGTCACACGGCTCCTCGGTTCTTGAAAACAGCTTAATTTAAGCTACCATAATAAGGAAACCATATTATTTACTATTTAGATCCCTATGATGGTAACTTAAAGTAAATGCCTCAACAAGAACCCAGGCCCTCATGTGCGCATCTCGGAACGGCCACCTCGAGGTTGTTCGCTTGCTGCTTAAGGCAGGTGCAGACAGAAACCTCGAAGATCTGCAGGGGAAGACGGCTCTGGTTTACGCAGAGGAGAACCTTAGTAGCTGAATTAGTATACTATAGGGGCCTTCATAAGTACCAATACTATTTTGGCGGTTCCTTCTTACAGGTATAGTATAATGGGCCCCAAAACCCTATTCTAATTGTTATGGCCCCTATAGTACCTCTTTTTGAGATAAGTTTTTTTACACCCAGGACAGGCCTGAAACGTGTATTTTTGGGGTGGTCTTGTTATGAAACCCGAATCTCGAGTTCCGTAGTTAACACCTTAAGCCCTAACTCAACACCGGAGGAACGGGTACACGGAGATTGCGCGCTTGCTCTCGGCAGGTTGACGACGGCAAAAATGAAGAGTTCGGCGAACGTGTGTTCGGGTATAGCATTCAGGGTTTGGGGCCGTGTTTCTTCCGGGTAGGTGCTGGAAGCTAAACTGGTTTGAGACTTAATTACAGGATCTAGGATTTACGTTTCAGGGTCTGGCGCGTAGCGGGTTAGGCTGCCTACACCTTCCCGATGTGGCAGTGTCAGAAACGACGTGGCTCTGGTAGAGACCCGATAGGTAATGTCGTACGCACACCTGCACGCTTCCAACTATGAGAAGCCAGTGCCTCTAGCGGTGGTACCGTTACACCACACCATACAGGCCTGAGCAATAGGAATCAAGGTCTTATTTGGCAGTAAGTGGGTACTTGGAAATTGCGGGAATGCAGGGGCCAACTCATAGTGGACCTAGTAGGGGAGGCAGAACAATTTGTAAATGCTTGCAGTTTCTGGTTCCAAACATAAATCACCGCCGGTAGACCTCCTGGCCCAAAACCCCATCAGTCTACTTACGAAGATCCCTACATTCGACCCATGGTTTCGACCATCTACTGCCCGAAATGCACGAGATGGGCCGAGAAGGACGAGTCGTCAAACATGGAACCAGACTGGAAGTCGAGGTCCGAATTTCTGAACCCTCAATTTGCACCCACTCAAGCCCCAAAGGACATCCGCTGCCCTAAACTCCTTACAGAGCCATGGACGCCTGACAGGACCATAGAAGAAGCCACCCAGAGACTCCAATATCCGTCCATTGAAAGGAATATACCTTAAGTCACATTAGGGACCCTAATTTAATTTAAGGTACATTTATACATATTGGAAGGTCTGGGCAACCCCCCACTTGGCCGTCTCGAGCCCACTTTGGGGAATCAGGTTAAAGACAAGGGGTGGGCTGCGAGGGATAGGGTTGGTCCAGAGTTTAAGATTCGGGGCTCTCTGGTGGGTTGGGGTTTAGTGTTTCGGGTTTGGGGTTTTGGCCCGGAATGCTCGAATTCCTATGAGGCTGCGTAGAAGGGTGACAGAGCCGTATACTGCAGCACCCCAATGTAGATTACAAGCCCCAGCCCAAACTATCCGAAGCCGCAAACCCTGTACTGGCCAAGCTTAACTAAACGCAGAACCCGCAACCTTAAACCCTGAACAATAATCCCGCTGACATTAAAACAGAAACAACTCTCAACCCCAAACCATACTTTAACCCTTAACCTACCTTTTTGGGATTCCCTATTTTGATTTCCTTATATATAAATAAGTCCGTAAAAAGGTAGGTTATTCAGGGTTTAGGGAGCCCAGGTACGCTTTCCGGCGATGGATGGCTGCCAGCTGGCAGCCTGGTACATCCCGGCCAAGGACAAAGCCCCTTCAGCTCATAGTTTTTGGATTTTTGCAGGGTTTATAGGGTATAGGGTTTAGGGTTTTAGGGTTTAGGGTTTAGGGTTTTAGGGTTTAGGGTTTAGGGGTTTAGGGTTTAATTAGGGTTACATCCGGGTTTCGTGAATCTTGGTGTGCTTGGAAGCTTTCGTTGGATGTCACTGGGCTTGGTCTACTTTGTGCTGACGCAGCAGGGCAACCCTATAATATGAAGAAGGATGATGAATCTTGCGCGGCTAGTTTGATTCCAAGACGGATGTCATCGCATTATCCCTGTCGCTCTGCTGATTCCTGTGGTGGCAAACACTGCCTATGCTTTTCCCCTTCCGCTTCGGCTAAGCCCATAGAAACTAGTTCCCCTAATTTGGGGGCCCTATACTACTAAGGGTGCTTTGTAGGAACCCTACATTAAGGGATCTACTTTTGGATCCTCCCGGGAGTCTGGGAGGGTACGCCTTGCATCTCAAACGGCATCTGGTAGTTCTTGCACATCCTCGTGGTCTTCGCGCTCGTCATCATTACCTTCATCAACCGTCGCCGCCATAATACAGTGTAGAGCCGTGCGGAAGTTTCATGGCATGCAACCTTTATGGAGTCCAACAGGTCTATAGGATAAAATTTGTACAGAGCCGTGCAAAACCTTCAGAAACCTTCAAAACGTTATAGAGCCCTACAGAAGCCTACAGACCCCAGGGAAGTCGAAAGAACGCTGCACAAGCCTGTAAAAAACCTACAAACCCCCCAAGGCCCCAAAGCCCCGACACCCCAAACCCGAAACTCTAAACCCGCAGCCCGCAAACCTATACCTGAAACCCGAAACCGTAAATCACCAAAAATCCGTAAACCCGAATCCCTAAACCCTAAACCCCATGCCCTATAAGGCCTAAACAGCCGAGGCGAGCAAAAAGTTGGCCATCGTGGGCCATCAGTCCTGGGCCTGTGCGTGCCTTGTCTAGGACCGGGATGCCCAGCAGTACCCTGATTCCCATTTTGTAGTCCTAGGTTCCTTATGAAGTTACCCAACAGCAAAAAGGGAGCCCTTTTTATTCCCAGGTTACTGGGCATCCTAATTGTCTTTCAGGGCCTTATAATATAAGGGCCTAAATATTGCCTGTACTGTTAGAGTAGGGTTCCCTTTAAAGCGGGTCTATAAGGGCTACTACAAGGGTTATTATAGGGGTTTAGTATAGGAGCCTTAAATCATTGCCAATACTATTTTGGGGTTCCTTATGGTTATTATTCATAGTATACTGGGCCCCAAAACCCTATTCCAATAATTAAGGCCTCTATATTAGGGGAGCGACAGGGCCTTTTCTTGCAGACCCAGCGATGTGTGTACGAGTTGAAAGGAGTTTGTAACGGATCATGGAAGTTGAGAGCTGCAGGTTTCGAGGCCGCGTGCTTGGGACCCGACCCACTGAAAACGGAATCCATTTGCAGACTACAGACTTTCTCACAGCGCTTTACCCTAAACCCCCAAACCTTAAATCCAGAAGCCTAAAACCTAAACCCAGAGCCCGAAACCTGAAACTTCTGAACTCCCACGAGCTCTACACCGCCGGGGTTCCATGGTTGCTTTTGAGGGAGCCAGGAACAAGCCCAAACCGTTCGGGTTTAGAGCTACCTGACCTAAGAACCGAACTGCAACACCCCAACCATCCCCAAACCCTAAACCTTAAACACTTCACCCCCCCAAAACACCCTCACGTGCGCTGAGGAACAAGTCTGGCTGCGAGACGCACTACAGACACGGTTGGGTCAAAGTCGAAGGACGGATTTCTGGCCTTAGGGTTTAGGCTTTAGGGTTTGGGGCTTAGGAGCATGACTCAGCATGGGCTTCGAAATTTGGGGCTGGCATTGCACTGTTCGGGGTTGAGGATTTAGGCATTCTCTCTCCAGACGTCCTGTGGGTTTGTCTAGCTTAAGGCCATCTGCTGCAAGAGTTTATGATTTATAGAGTCTAGGGTGGTGTGGGAAGGTTTGGTTACGGCCTCAAGAAGCCCGTAAACCGCTGCATGAATGAGACTGAGTGAGTGAGTGAATGCATGTCCTTTAGGAAGGCCCTTTCCTGGAGCCATTGAAAACCCTAATCCCTAAACCCCAAACCCGAAACCCTAAACCCCAAACCCTAAACCCTAAACCCTAATCGATTCATTAAGGCCTCCGGCATGAAACCCTCTTGATATCCCCTCTATCCAAATCATTAGCCTTACAGAAGCCTTTAGCAATCCCTTAGCAACCTTCCTTAAGCCGGAATAACCTACCTTTTTAGGCTTCTCTATTATGATTTCCTTACATAAGTCCTTAAAAAGGTGGGTTCTTCCGGCTTAAGGTTGTTCTAATTTTATGAGGCATGCCTGCAACTCCAAGCGGTTCAACATAGTAGGTCATGACTTACGGTTAGGTTTAGGGTTTAGGCTTCCCTCAGTCTGTCGAAGGAATCGACTACGTCAAGCTCCACAAGGCCATGCTGGGCTTGGCCTTTGGGTTAAAACCCAGGAGTTCCAAAGATACTGCCGGTCTGTAGGGTTTTGGGTTCAGGGGGTTTAGGGTTTAGGGTCCATTATGGAATTAGCCCTATGATGGTGTTGGGGACCTAGTCCCACGGTGGTATAAAGCCGCAGGTCCAGGATAGCCCCTGAAAGCCTCTGAAGCATGTTTGTAAATATGATCATCTTAAGCCCAAGATGGGAAAACTGATAAAGTATCGCAGAGGCCTGCCTAGCTTCCTTAATTCCCAAAACTTCCGCCATGCGCGAAAGGCGGGTCCGAAGCATGTCCTGAGTCTGATCACAGCCTGCCAAGCTTATTTGATGTGTCTTTGTTGCCTCATCCTGAATTCGTTTTCTTTGAGGCTCTGCATTCGGAGTTCGTTTCCAGCGAAGCGCGGTGCCTTTCGCATGAGTCCTGTGCAAGACGAAGGCTCAAGCACATAGGCTGTTTCAAGCATCGCCACAGTTGCCTGCCAACATATCAGAATGCACAGGAATCGTTGCCTCATGAACCGTGGACTTGTTCTGTTGCTGTTTCTTGCCGTTCTGGGGAACGTCTGGGAGAGGTCATCACCTGCATTCAGCAGCCAATCTGGCAAACCTCACAGAAGCCAGCCGGTGGCTTCCATGACGAGAGAAAACACCCAGCTTCATATGAGCGAAAGCTTGCGCACCGTGCGCGAGAATAGTGAGTTCAGGCATACCCTTTCGGAAAGCGACAAATTGTTGGTAGCTGCGCTGAACTCTGCTGGCAAAAGAGGCCGATGGTCCAAAGTTCAGCAGTTGTACGAGAACTACACCGGTCTCGCCGTTCCTGTTCATGGCGCTGCATTACAAGCAGCATACCGTTGCAAGCAGTATTCAGAGGCTGCCGAGATGTACACCGAGATCCGAAGTGCCAGGGCTTTGACGGTCGATCGAGTCATTCTGCTTCAGGCCATGAAAAATTTCGGCAAGTTGCAGGACAGCACTGCAGTCGACAAAATATGGCAGGAGGTTCGTGCCAACGGATGGGTCAACAAGTTTCTTGCTGCAGCTCGGATTGATGCGGCCAGCGAGATGGGTGACATTGAAGGAGCTGCGTTTGTTTTAGAGTTTATGGTAAATGAGACCGTGCCAGTTTGTGACATCCACTTCTCTTCCGCGATCAATGCATGCAAAAACTCCGACCATTCCAACCGCCACAAGGCAGCCATGTATTTGTTGCAGAGCATGCTGAGCAAAGGCTTGCAACCGAGCGTTGTGACTTTCGCCAACTTAGCTGGAGCTCACCGACAGGCTCCGCTGGATGAGCTTGAAGGCATCCTGTCCAGCATGACAGACAAGGGCATCATTCCCAACAGGGTGTTCATAGAGACATTCTTGGGTGCTCTGTTTCAGGGTCGTCTCACGGAAGCCTGGTCGGTGGACGATGTCCGTATTCGGCTGAAAGGGACGAGCACGGACAGGTTGAGGGTGGCAAAGTCAGTTTTGGGAGATGCACAGTCGCAAGGTGTCCGGATGACGCAGCTCAGCTCCCTGGTTGAGCAGTACCTCCAGCAGCTTGCCATCTGAGTTGCCCGGGGCTCCATGTACATGGGGCTTTGTGGGATGCTGGGTTCGAGACAAATCCGCAGCCAAACGACATCCCTGCTTGACCGAACAAAGCCTGCGTTCTGTAGGGTTTCCATAAACTGAATCGTTTTTTAGAGGTCCTGGCTCGGCTTCTAGGGCTCTGTATGGGTTCAACCTCTACTTGTAAGGTTATACTGCGGGCTAGGGGTCTGGGCTTCAAGGCTTTCGGGCTGTAGGGTTTCTTTAGTAGCTGAGTGGATACACTTTACACTCTTTTGGATAGTACTACCTACTATAAAACCAAAAGTGTAAACTTTTTGGGGCTTATGAGCTGAGTCGACGATGATGGGCTTTTGCTTTGAGGGTTGGCCTTCACCCCAAGCAACCGACCCTTTGATTTCTGAAAGGATTTGTGTAAGGAATTCATTTTCATGAGCACCCTAAACTGGGTAGGTCTGATCGGGTTCAGATCGGATTTAGTAGTTTAGGGAACCTTGTTTCGTTCTTCCGACCCGCTTCAGCCCTGAAGGTCTTGCACGATGCCGGCTTTCATGTCGTAGCATACGACTTGCGCGGCTCGCCTGGGGTATAGCGCTTAGTGGTTGAAGTAGTATACTTTGCATTTTTGGGGGCTCAGACTATCACCCCTAGACCCTAAACCTGTTTTCCCTATCCCCTACTTGGAGGATCACGGGACTTAGTAAGTAAGGTTCTAAGTACCTTAATTGGGGTTACAAGAAGTTATAAGTATAGTTATCCTACTTGTAACCCTAGTTACTAAGTCGCATGCTCCTTTAAGTATAGATCTTTTACACCTTTGGGGATCATACTATCACCCCTAAACCCTGAACCTCAAACCCTATTCCCTATAGAACTTTTACACCTTTGGGGATCATACTATCATCCCTAAACCCTGAACCTTAAACCCTATCCCCTATAGAACTTTTACACCTTTGGGGATCATACTATCACCCCTAAACCTTGAACCCTTTAACCCTATCTTTAACCCTGAATAACCTACCTTTGTAGGGTTCTTTATTATGATTTCCTTATTATGAATTCCTTATATAAGTCTCCAAAATGGTAGGTTCTTCAGGGTTAAGGTATCCCCTATCCCCCATAGAACTGAAGAGTTTGGGAGACCTATGGAGTCAGCAACTGAGAGTGTGCTGATTTGCCTTGCTCACCATCAGCACCCAAGCCCCCTAGAGGTTGGGGCTTATGTAGGGTCCAGGCTGTTCAGTCAGTGGTACACTTTTTTACTTTCAGGTTTCTGGGTTCCTATTATAAAATAGCAAGCCTCAAAAAGTAAATACTTTTTCCCAGTGGGTTACTGAACTGCCTAGGGGTGCAGGGTTTCGGGTTAAGGCTGCCATCCCGAAGCCTGCAGCATCTTAAAGCCCTCAAGCCCCAACCAAAACCACCGTCGACCCTCGATGTAATTCACTTCCTGAGCATTCTCAGGACAAGCTGGGCCCTTGTCATAGAACAATAGCAGCACCTAAGCCCAATGCCGGATCTGGGAAGCCACTGCGCTAAACCATAAACTCTCAACCCTGGAACCTGAACCCTAAACCCTCCAACTTAAATCCCCAATACCCAACCTTTAAACTTTTTGGTTCTTATAGTTTGTAGAAATCGGAAAGTTTAACCTTTTATTTCTGTGGCTTATTGGGGGAGTAAGACAAGGCTTAAAACCCTGAGCCCTAAACCGCTTTGAGGGAACCACGGCGAGTCTGAGTCCAAGCTGCCCAGCGGCTTCGGCGAAGTCGAGTTCATGGATGCAATGGGCGCAGCTCTGGCTGGGTTTAGTGTTTGGGTTTCGGGTTCAGGGTTTTGCATTTTGAATTGCTGGTTGCAGGCCAAGGTTTAGGCCCAGGCACTGGCCGTGCTATAGTCTTCTTGTTTGGTTGTGTCTTGTTTTAGTGTGCTCTTCCGTAGGCGTCTCTGGTTTTCTTGTGTTTGCTGGATTCGGGCGCTAAACCCTAAACCTTATATAAACTTAAACCCCAACGTCCTTAAGTTAGGAGAGCTTAAGGGTACAGGGGTTTAGGCATGAGAGTTTAGGGTAGGCGATGTAGAGTAAGTTTAACTCGACAAATAACCTAGTTACTAAGTTTCCTGGGCCTCTAAGTAGTCCTAAACCCTCATCCGTTACCAAACCCAAAGGGGGAATTTTGGAGCCTTTAGTGAGAATAGGTGTGTTGTTGGAGCATCCCCCCGGCAGCGCCAGTCCTTCGAAATGCAATTGCGAGGGCTGCGTCCCGCGGGATGCCTCGGAAAAGAAGACGCATGACCAAGGATCGAAGGAAGTCTGCGAAGTTAGCCCTAATTCAATCCTAGACTGAGGGGCTGAGTAGGTAACCTTTAACCTTTTGGGGCTTATGTGATGCGAAGCTATAACTCAAAAGTTTAACCTTTTTTGGGCTAGGGTACTCAACCCCGAAGTAAACCGTGAAGATTGCCGACAAGCTTCTCGCAACCCTGAACCGGAAAACCCCTCACTTCCGAGGTCCGAAGCCCCACACGCCTAAACTCCCGCAACCCGAACCGTGAGGCATCTTTGTAGCCCTAGGCCGTGCCCGGAGACTCCGTCAACCGAAGCTCTTAACGCCCTCACACCCCAAAGCCTTAAAACCGTTCACGGCCTCCCAAAATTCCTAAAGACCCTTCAGCTCTCCCTAAACCCTGAACACTAAACCCCTCAAAACCAAAGGCAACACTAAACCCCTGAACCCTAAACCCCAGAGCCTAAGCCTTGAACTCTGAACCGTAAACTAAACCCTACCCTAAGGCTCTTGGACCCTCGTAGTGAGATCCCAACCCTTAGCCCCCAAAGCCCGAAGCCCTCCCTCTGAAAGCCCATGACCCCTTTTGGAGCCTCAGGGTAGACTGTCAAGCCTAAACCCTAACCTCTGAATCCCAAACCACAAGCCCACAAGCCCTACACCGTGAGCTTTTAGGTCATGGATTGGGTGAATGGCCATTCAGTGCTGAAAGACTGCAAGGCTGCCGCAAGGGTCCTACAGGGCCGAAAGTTTAGGTTCATGAGCTTTTGATGATGATGATGAGGATGATGATGATGAGCATGCCAGGACCCTCCTTGTACCCTCAAATAGGGGTAAATGGCCCCAAATCATGGGCATTTAGGGTCTAATAGAGGGTAGATGGAGGGTCTAGGTGATGATTTGATTGTATGTATTGTTGGTATTACCCTCAGTACTGCTAGCTGCTATCATTGTTTTATTAGTTGCATCATAGAACCGTATAGCAGTCGTCTTGTGAAAGGAGGGTGGGTTGGCAGCATCTAGTTGCGGATTCAGCGCGATGGGTTAAGGGGGTCTTAGAGTTTTTTGTGAGAGGCTTCATACACAAGAGTTTGGTTTTATGATGGGAGCGGGGGCTTGTGATGTTGTATGTGCGCTTCGCGTTTCAGGCTCTGTGTGGAGCTTCAGCCAAGGTTTGAGCTGTAAGGGAGAAAACCATAAAACTCTAAACCCTAAATCCCTTGCATTAGCGTTTCCGGGTCTATGCTGCGCTTCAGTCACGGCTTGGGCGCCTCAGAGAATGCCGCCTCCAAATCCGGATTTCGGAACAGATCGTTACTGGTCTAGAGGCAGTTGTGGCAGCCTTCTTGTTAAGGACCCGAGCTAGCTTAAGTTCCCTGTATGATGGAGCTTGTGTCACTTGTCCATGCCTATTGTGGTAACATGCAGGGAGTCTGATCTGCAGGGCCATTAACTTTCTGGGTCTTGGAATATTAAAGGCCTGCAGTACAGCCATCAAAGTGCTAGCATACTCGCTGCGATGAGGACCCGAAACATTAAAACCCTAAAATTCTAAAATGTCCTAAACCCTAAACCCCTAAAACCCTGAAACACAAAAACTCCTAAATTGTCCTACTCCAGCAGTCTCAGTCTTTCACCACAAAAGCCTAGAGCCCTAAAGCCAACATCCTTAAGCCTACCCAGAGACTCCAATACCCCTTAATTAAGGAATATAATATACCTTAAATTATAGTAGGATCCTTAATATGATTTAAGGAATATTCCTTAATTACGGGGTATTGGGGTCCCTGGGTAAGAGCCTTAAAGCCTGGAGCCCTAAGGCCTTAAGCCCAACAACCTTACACCCGAGCGCCCTGGAGTTCTGAACCCTACATGACCGCACTCCAAACGGACCCCACAGAAAAAAGAGCGTAATTCTCTAAATCAGGGCTCGTCTTAAGATCCTTTTTGCACGGGTGCCCCCGAAACTTAGATCCCCAATACGCAACCTTTAAGCGTTTTGGGTTCTTGCAGTTTAGTAGGAATCGGAAAGTTTAACCTTTTGTTTCTGTGGCTTATTGTGGTAGTATAAGGAAAATTACCCGTGTATGATGTTGACTGGCACTCCCAGAGAGTCCAATACCCCTTAATTAAGGAATAATTCCTTAAATCATATTAAGGATCCTGCTATAATTTAAGGTATATTCCTTAATCAAGGGGTATTGGAGTCTCTGGGCTCAGCAGGTGGCTTTGCTTCCATTTTGCGTCTCTGGGGTGGCCTTCATGAAGGCGAACTCACTCTACCCGAAGAAGTTCTCGCAGGTGCTCATATAGTTAGAGACCCAAAAAGCACATAAGCATAAGCATTGTATGGGGATATCCCTACCTTATTGGGCTTCAATATAAGAGGGTTTATATGGGATATCCCTATCCTAACTTTTGCTTATGTGCGTTTTTGGGGCCCTATATAGGGCTGGGGTTATAGGGTTTAGGGTTCAGAGCTCATTTGGGGCTTTCGGTTTACGGTGCTCGAGTTTTTGCGGTTCAGGATCATGTTCAGAATTTAGGGTTGCGGTGGGCATGCTTGCTCAACCGCAATCAATAAGGGTTACAAGCGGCCGCAATGAGATCTCCAAAGCCTGCCGCCAAAGTTACAAACTCTAGTCAGTAGGTCTGTGTGCATGCATGGACAGTGATTCAGCGTCAATGTTCAGGGTGCGTGAGAGAACAAGGACAGCTCTCAGGTCGCTCAAAAGCTGATCTTCTAATTCTTCCCCTTAGTAGCTGGATCACGCTACATTTTTTTGCGGGAAAGTCTTATACACTATACATGTGAAAGTGCAAGCTTTTTTGGGCTTGTGAACTCAGCAATTAGGTTCCATAAGCCCCAAACCCTGCGCCCTTACGTCGGACATGGAGGCTGCCGCAGGAGGATGGTGCCTTTAACATGGGGGCTTGAATTCCAACTCCTAGTATTCGAGAGGCTTCCTTACTTATGATCGAATACACGCCCAAAGGCTCTATATATACCACCATTATGGAGCTAGGTCCCAAAGGGCCATCCATACCATGTCTTTGGGGACCTACTTCCATCATGGTAGTATATATATATATATATATATATAGATATAGATATATGGATATATGGATATATATATATATATATATGTGGAGCCTCGGGGAATATTCTGCAAGGCCCGATTTAAGTGAACTTTTCTCACGTGGGCCACAGATATCTTCGTCTCGCTTGACCCGAGTTCCTGACGGCCTGAAGGTTTCGAGAACTGTTGGCTTAGATAGCCAGTGGGAGAATTTTAAACTTCTTGGCTTTGCATACCTGGTCTATCATTGACAGTACGATCTTTCTTGGGCCCGGTAATTGAAGAAAAGAGTTGGTAGTTGTTTGGGTCTGTTTTTTTGGATTTGGAGGCTAGATGCGGTTTTAGGGTTCAGGATTTTTGGTGTTTGAGGTTTTGCGGTTTTGGGGTTTAGGGCTTAGGGTTTTGGGGTTCAGGGATTCGCGAGACCCTGGCTCGTAGGATTCTTCAGGAAAGGATATCCTCAAGTGTCTCCTAAGTTCCTGAACACGTTACTTCACGGGGTCTAGGGTGTCCTTCATCATTGTGTTCCGTTGTCGAGCCTCAGACCCGAAAGCTCGAAATGCTAAGCCCTTACACCCTAAACCCTAAACCACATAAACCCTATACCCTGAAACCCAAAAGCTTTAAATGCTTAACAAATCGGCTCGACCGGCCCAAACCCTGCCCCCACAGCAGCGGCCAGAAAAGCTGTATGGCAACCTAAGGCCTTAAGGCATCCTAAGCCCGAAAGCTCTGTGCTGAAAGGGCCAGCTGGCTTAACAACGGGGGGTTTAAGTACGGTGAATCTACATGTAAACGCGCTTATAGCCCCAAACACAGTACCCATAACTTCTAACCTTACTCACTATAGCCCCCAGGGTTCGGGGTTTAGGGTTGACCGTAAATTCCTTTCGCGAGCCCTTGCTCATACGAAGGATTCTGCTACGAAGGGTCACATGGACAGGGGCCTTATGCTGAAAAACACACCCGAAACCTAAAACCTAAACCCTAAACCTTACCCAGAGGGCCATACATGGGTGGTTCTCGAATTTCGGGTCCCTTTTAGGCTCCTTTGTATAAGGGTGCTGTGCTATGTTTGGGATCCAAAAGGGGAGCCAATGATACAGAACTACCCAGTCTGGAATTAGGTCCCCCAGGACCATGAGCTTGATTCCACCAGAAGTCACAGGAGTCTGCCAGGCGTCGCCCGGCATCGGACTGCATAGGAACCTCGTCATCGACTTGCTCCATTACTTCGCTGCAGGTGCTGCTGCAATCCTCGCAAATCAGGCAGCAAGATTTTCACTGAAAATCTTTATGTCTGTCAAGCTTGAACCGTCAACCCTTGGACCTTCAGGTCTATAAACCCACCCTATGTAAGCCTTAAAAATAAATGCCGAGCATTCCAGCGTGCCACGTCGTCAGTTCTGAGTGTTGTATGATGAGCCAATGTTGCATAGCACTAATATGTGCGTGAACAATCTAATAAAGTGTACATGTTATATACATATATGTATATATGTGCATGTTTTCATATATCAGCATATCGGTCTGCGCTTGAATATTCTCAATCTGCACTTGACTATGTTCAGCAGGCTGGCATACATGTTCTACATAGTCTTATGTAGCTTTGTTGCCTACTCCTGCTTGCAACGTTGTCGCTTGGTGTGCATGTGTGCGTATTGGTGTTGCTGCTGCCGGTTGTGATGATGTCGGCTGTTGTTGTTGCTATCATTGTTGTCCGCATCAAAGATGCTCTCTTTGTGCATACACATCCGTTCCATATGTACATACATGTGCCTCTTTATATATATAAATATATAGATAGACTTTTCACATACATATGTATACGTACATGTATATACTTATGGATGTACACACATGTGTATGAATAAGCATAGATTCACATATGTGTATGTGCATGACTATATATGCACATACATGCACACACACACACACACACACATATATATATATATATATATGTATATATATATTCATATGATCCGGACTGGAGTCAACAATGAACCCGAGGCGTTGTAAACGAAAAACCGAACTGAAACACGTGACCCTAACCGCGCTGAACATTCCAAGCCCAAACCCTGAACCGTTCCTCAAAGCCAGCGGAGCTATCAACCGGAAATAGTCTTTTGTAGTCCCCTCAAAGTAGTGGATTCGTTTGAGAGCCGTTCTTGGTTTGTTTGTAATGCTTTCATGGTACAGTTGCCTTTTGTTGAAGAAGCAGCTCGCCTCAGAGACCAACAATAGTAGGGTTCTACAGCTCTACCGTAGGATTCCCGTCAGAAGCCTCGTTAAAGGTTGGTGTCTGCATCGTTGGTCCGCTTGGTCCCCTCAATCAAGGTTTAGCCTTCAGAATGGAATCCGGATGATCCCGACCTCAGAGCAATGAAGCTTCGCGAAGGTTGTCGCGTGGGCGACCACCAACATATTTCATGGCCCGACGATCATGGCGAACCGGCCTTACATGCAGCTCGAAAGATTAGCAGCCCTCAACCATGCTACGAAACCTTAAAGCAGTAAACCGTACAGCACAGCACCCTGACCCCTAAATGCTAAACCCCTAAACCTTACAAGCCAAAGAACCCTAAACCACACAAGCCCCCAAAGGCGGGACCTCACACCTAAACCCATATAGGCCTGCTATAGAACCCTTTGTAAAATCCTTTAGGGGCCATTCAATGCCTTTGTCGTCCATTGGTGGCAGACAGGGCTTAACAAAATGCTCTAAACCTTGCTTGGAGGGGCAGGGGACTTAGTAAGTCGTTTATAAGTAGGGTTATAATTGGAATAACTCCGTTTAGGGTACTTACAACTCTACTTAAAACCTACTTCCTAAGTCCCCTGCCCCTCCAAGTAAACCCTAAACCCTAAACCCCATAGATCCCTTTAAGGAACCCTATAGATCCCTTTAAGGAGCCCCTGCCCCGAAACCTTAAGGGGTTCTGCTGGTTTCGTGCCCGGCCGAGCGAGGTTTGGCATGGGCAATGTGCAGCTCCTGAACGAGGCCGGTGTGTACATACCTTCCCATGGGTCCAATGGACCTTAGAATTAGGTACTCGGTTTTAGGTTAGGAGGTATGCAATCGGGAGAGTATATGATAGTACGTACTTGGACCCTTAGGGCCTTACCCTAAGCTCAAAACAGCCCAAAAGCCTTATATAGGATGGCTTGGGGACTATACTTATGACCCCAATTAAGGGACGTATAGCCTTACTTACTAAGTCCCATCATGCTCCAAGTAAGGTTCGACGGCCCGGGTTCTGATAGTGTAAAATGCTGAAAACTTCGATGTCGGTTTGAGGGGTTCAGTATCCGATAACCACGAAAACCCCAAACCCAGGGACGAGAAAGGGGATCTCCTTCGGGAATTATTCAGGCTTCTGTAGCATCTTGTTTGGGCTTACGCCACCTATCCTTACCTGCGGGTGAATTCTTGTGAGGTGGCGTTGGCTTGTTTTTGCTTGCTTGGCATTTTGACATGGGACTGTATACTAACCCCGTGCTGTTAAGTTTAGTTTGATATGTCCGTGTTCGGTGTTGATGGTTTCCGTGGAAAGCGATCAGAAGAAAATATAGCAATAACAAAACGATATCACATCTTTCGTGGTAGATTCAGGGATAAGATTTTTATACGGGGTTATTATGCAACGCCACACAAGCTCAGCCCTTGCGAACTCTGACAGCCGATTCCGTTTTGTTAGAAGGTTTAGGCTTTCGGGTTCTTCGCGCTGTCATTCGACCTCGCCATGTACCTATTGTTTGGCCATGTCAGGCTTTCAGCATGTTTCGTGCAAAGAAAAGCGAAGACAACGAAACCTGATCCCTAAACCCCACAGCATCCCATAACCTAAAGCTCTAAAGCCTTAAATCTAAAGCTGTAAAATCCTCAACCGGTATGCAACTCTCGTACAACCTATCCAAAAGTCATTAAGAAATATTACAACCTGAAGCCAGATCAACCCAAGCTCAGTAAGCCATATAGGGCCGATTTTGAGCTGCCTAACTCCATTATACGAAAGTTTAGGCTTTGCTAGCAAGCCGACCCCTTCTCCTAAAACCTTATATAAGCGTAACATAAGGATCCGAAAACACAATCCCCGAGCCCAACGACCCTCATAGAAACCTGCATGCTTTCAGGATAAAACAGAGCAAATGTCAAACAGGTGTTTTCCCGAAGCCCTAAACCCTAAACCCTTAAACCCTAAACCCTAAACCCGAAGCCCTAAACCCTAACCCAAATGCCCTCATGCCCAAACCCTCAACCCAGGCCCTCAAGAAGAAGCAGGCCCAGTACGTCAAAAGCGGCGAGCTGACGTGCCTCGACTCATCTGGGAGGGTTGCAGTGCTTCCCTAAACTACAAAACCCTACTTTTTTGTAGGTTTTTTTTCTGAACCCTAGTATGGAATTTATAGGGACCCTACAAAAAAGTAGGTTTTGGTAGGTTCAGGTAGCGCCTTAAGGTTTCGGGTTTGTGGTTCAAGATTCTTTTTTCGGCTTTTTGAAACTAACTAGGAAGATCGTTGAGAGATCCTGCTGATATGCATCTTAGTATTAGTGCTTGGGCTTCTTTGGAAGGGTGCTTCATTATCTGTCCAAGGGTAAAAGGAGGGACCCTTAGTAAGGACCCCTAGGTATATACCCTTTATATAGCTATTATTATATGCCCATTTTATATAGCCCGTTATAGGGTAGGGGTCCCCATTAAGGGTCCCTCCTTTTCCCCGTTGAATCTGTCACCCCTCTTTCGTCAGCGGACTGGAGCTTGCGAAGATGGCCCACACATGCTCTGAAACCTGCCAATACACTCCAAGCCCTTGAACCTTGAAAGAATGTCCTGCAAAGCCAAACACTCAACCCCTGATGCGTAAACCCGATAAATCCTATACCATCTACATCCGAGATTCACGGGTTCGAAGCTATAGCACCGAAACACAAAATCTACACCCTGAGCCGTTCAGGGTCCAAGGGTGGAGGTGTTAGCATGGGGTTTAGGAGTGTAGGAGGTTTCGAGATGTCGGCCCTCATCTGAGAGACCTGACCCAACCTGGAAGCCTAGGGTTTAGGGTACGGGCCCCTAATATGGACCTTAAGGCCCTCTCGAGGGAGCCCTAAAGACCCTTAAGAGTCTACATAGGGTATATAGTAGGTATTTATAGGGATCCAAAGGTTAAGGGCCCATAATATACTAGAGGCCCATGGCTTCAACCGTTGATTTGACCTTCAGTTTTACGGTTTGGACGTTTAGGGTGTATTATAGGGCTTAGGGGCGTTGGGCCTTGGATCTTGAGCAGTCGACCGAAACCATCACGCCTAATCCCGTTAGTTGCCGTAATATTGAGGTATAGGCACCCAGGATTCTAGTCATTAAGGCCCTGCGTGAAAAATATCCCTGTTTTTAGTTCTTCAGCCTCACGGTACTCACTCCTACGCCCGAAACCGGCGAGGAACCCTGACATCAAGTTCACAGCCCAGCGAATATCTGCGAAGCCCTATGCGCCAGATGTCAAAGTGCCCATACTTTACTGTGCCCTGGCCAGCAATCGGGGCCAAATCGAGACATACGGTCCACAAGGATTAAGGGTGTAGGGCATTTCCAAAGATTCAGTAGGGTTTGGTAGGGTTTAAAGGATAGGGAGCCCGCGTTCTTTAAACTCTCAGAGCACAAAACGAGTCCCGAGCTCCAGCCCCAGATCCTAAGACCAAGAACCTCAAAGCTAGGTGGGGCCAACCACGATTTAGGGTTTAAGGTTTAGGCTTTATGGTTTAGGGTACGTTGGGGCTTTGGGACATTTTATATTTGCTCTTATTGGGCACCAACAAATATTTTTCAAAGGCTTTAAAAGCACCTCCTAGTAAAGCCTGCCCCCTAAACCCCAACACCCAAAACCTTGGAGCCTTAAGCCCAACACTCCGAAGCAGGAATCCCTTACCTGACCTGAGACAGTTTATCATGCAGGGACCCAGCTGGTTTCTAATGCTACTCCTAGGTAATGGGGTTCCATGTTTTCACTAGAATGTAGCATGCCCCACAACCCTGATGGTGATACCAGGATGTACCCCCTCAAAACCCCGTACGAGTGATCAAAGCCCCATCTAATCCTACCTTTTGGGGTTCCATCGCTGTCCTTGGAAAAGTAGGTTTCTCTAGATCCAGGTGGGGTGTAGGGTCTAGGTTTCCCAGAGGCGACGTGATGCATGACTTCGCGGACTACCACGAGATGAGCTGCCCTGCTACTTGTCGGCTCTGTAGGGTTTGGGGCTTAGGGGTTTAGGGGTTTAGGGGTTTAGGGTTTAGGGGTTTAGGGTTTAGGGGTTTAGGGTTTAGGAGTTTAGGGTCTAGGGGTTTAAGGGTTTAGGGTTTAGGGGTTTAGGGTTTTCTTTGGGGTTTAGTGCGTGTCTCCGGGAACAAGGTGCTTTGTGCATGGAAGGGCCCGATCTGGGATGTGTAGAGCCCGAAACGGGCGTATCGTTCAATATAGAAGCCTGCCTTAATCACCAATAGTAATTTTCGTTAAGGTTCCTACTGGTATCACACGCTAATATAGCTGGAAGCGAAAGTGGGAGTTCAAAACATCCCCGAATCGCAGGATCTTTCCTATAAGCGTGGCTAAGCAAATCTGGCAAAGCCTCTAAGAGTCTACATCACAAAATCCTAGCCCGAATCCCTACACCGTAAGCACTGCAACGTAAACCCCGAAACCTAAACCCGAAACCCAAAGGGAGAAAAGCAGGGGGGCCCTAACACAGGCCCGAGCAAACCACCCATAGAAACCCTATACTGGGTATCGATTTGGGATAGTGTTGAATTTCCCCTATTGCTTGTTTACAAAGCCCCAACCATACATAATTTGCGGGACAGTTGAAATCGACACCTATAACCTTAGAAACCTGACATCTATAGACCCTAAACCCTGAAACCCGAAACCCCGTTTTAGACCTCTTATACAGCCCTCCAAAACCTGACAGCTCGGGCTCCAGTTGCCTAAATAGTAGGTTAGTATAACCATATATTATGTACCCCAGTAACCTAGAACTATTAATTACGAGTATAACAACTATGAGTATGAGTGTCATTAGTATTCGTACTATTATTTAGGTTGCTGGAGCCCGAGGGAACGAGAAACCTAGGGAAACCTAGGGATTAGGGTTTCGAGGTTTAGGGTTTCAGGTTTATCCGTAAGCTTTAAGAGAAAGAACCCCCTCCACAGGACATCTTCAAAGAGTTTGGTAAGGACCTCCGTGAGGAACTGAGGCAGCGCAACGACGCTGGGATGCAAGCTTTACTTACGAGGGTAGTAGGGCTTGGGATTTAGGGTTTAGGGCCTAGAGTTTTCGTTCCACTGATCTAGGGGTTTAGTGCTGCTCAGGGCTTCTAGCTTGCAGGGTTACCAGTGTTTCGAGCCCCAAGGTTCGAAAGGATTCTTCGAGGTTCTTCTGGAAGCTTCAATTTGTATTCTCGGGGCCCTTAATAGTCAGCTATACTATAGTTTGGGGGTTCCTTATGATAATTATAGTATAGTGGCCTTTATTACTATCTTTTGCCTTTCTTTGCCAGCGGGCCTGGGGAGATCCAGCTCATGGCGTTTCGGGTTTAGGGGGGTTTTGAGGCGCTGCTTCGGCTTGCTGATTAGGATGTGAAGTTTAAGCTCTACGGGGTTTTCGGGTTTAGGGTTCAGGATGTACCCTTTAATGGAGCCCATTGTGGTCCTTAATAGAACGTATTGAGGGGATATTAGAGGGTAGTGGGGGGGTCTAAGTAGTTGGAGTGTGGCGCGTACACGCGCGTGTAGTTTTTGCAGGTTTTTGCATGTTTTGCGGCTTCGGGGGGTGGGGGGGGGGTGGGGGGGGGGCTTAATGACGAGCCTGTTCTACTCTTAGCAGTTCTACTACTGCTGATGATCATGCTGGGATGGAGTCTGATCTGGACGTTATCCTGCTGGGATGGAGTCTGATCTGAAGGTTATCCTGCTGGGATGGAGTCTGACCTGCACGTTATCCTGCTGGGATGGAGTCTGATCTGGACGTTATCCTGCTGGGATGGAGTCTGATCTGGACGTGATCATGCTGGGATGGAGTCTGATCTTGACGTTATCCTGCTGGGGTGGAGTCTGATCTGGACGTTATCCTGCTGGGATGGAGTCTGATCTGGACGTTATCCTGCTGGGATGGAGTCTGATCTGAAGGTTATCCTGCTGGGATGGAGTCTGACCTGCACGTTATCCTGCTGGGATGGAGTCTGTTCTGGACGTGATCATGCTGGGATGGAGTCTGACCTGCACGTTATCCTGCCGGGATGGAGTCTGATCTGGACGTTATCCTGCTGGGATGGAGTCTGATCTGGACGTGATCGTGCTGGGATGGAGTCTGATCTTGACGTTATCCTGCTGGGGTGGAGTCTGATCTGGACGTTATCCTGCTGGGATGGAGTCTGATCTCTTGGGTGCTCCACTTCTGCACTCTGAAGCATGCCCGACGGGGCGCCGAGCATGCGAGACGGCGAAAAGGCCACTTTCCGTAACAACTACTTGCGACCAAGTACTCAAAGAGCCTGCCCCCCAATGTAGGAAAAAAAAGCCTGATCTCTTGAAAACCCACCCCTGCCGATGTATTCTGCACTTCCATCGCCCAGTTCAATGCGAGCAAGTAGTCAAATAGCCTCCCCCCCCTCAAATAGGCATGCGTTGCCCGGAATGCTGAAAACCCACCCCTGCCGATGTTTTCTGCACGTCCATGACCGTTTTCAATACAAGCAAGTAGGCAAATAGGCTCCCTCCTAAAATAGGCATGCCTTGACCGACATGCTCAAAACCCGCCCCTGCCGATGTTTTCTGCACGTCCGTCGATGAGAACATGCCTTTTGTACCACGCGCGGGAACGCGCCACGAACCAAGTAGTTTCTAGGGTTTAGGATATAAGCTCTAGGATTAATCAAAAGATGTGGTTTCTCAATGTTGAGGGTTCCTGGGTGGGTGGGCATTTCCAGAGGATCCAAATAGCGAGCTCGACTTGAGACATGCCTCGGAAAATCTTAAACCCTAAACCCTAAATCCTGAACCCCTCTTTCCCTAAACCCTATCACCCTAAACCCCTCAACCCTAAACCCGAAACCCCTAAACCCCAACTCACCTAACCCCCAAACCCTTTGTAGAACCCTTTCAGATCCCTTTAAAGGGAGCCATGAAACCCTAAACCCCTAAGACCCTAAACGGACCCTCGCAGAGGAGCTCCACTTCCTCGGGCCGAATCAGCCGGCGCCTTTCACAACGGAGGGCCGGAACAGGAGTGCATGCATGAGTTGCAGCATTCAAGGGCGGACTTCTCGTTGGGCGTGTTGGCAGATGCCCTGAGTATTATGTAGCTTCCAGATAATTACAGAGCATGCATGCATGGCGACGGCCGGGGCTGGGGCTCGGAACCTTCTGTAGCGACCTGGCTCTGAGGAGCCGTACTCTGTTTGCGTGATCGATCTATGTATATGAGACCAGGCGTTCCTTTCGGCTTTAAAGTTTAGAGATCAGGGTTTCAAAGTTTTGAGGCTTGTAGGGTTCAGGGCTTCAGAGTTTTTAAGACTTTTGGGGTTCATGGCTTTAGGATGTTTAAGGATTTTAGGGTTTAATGTTTGAATCCCTGAAAGGCAGCAGTTCGAAGCCAAGCGGCACGCCCAAACAGACAATGTCAAGCGAATCCAGGCCAGTGCCCCAGACATGCGAAAATCTCTTCATTAAGGAATATACCTTACGTAAATTATAGTAGGATCCCCACTTGGATTTGAGGCATATTCCTTAATTCAGGGATGTTGGAAGGCCTGAGTGGACCAACACCTTTGAACAATTCAGTTCGAGGCTCTCTATAAATCCTGCTGAGTTGTTGATCGTGGGTTTTCCCTTGTGGGGTCAAGGGTTGAGGTTTGGGTTGTAGGGTTCAGGGTCTGGGGTGTAAAGCTTTCGGGGTCCGTGCTTTGCATTCAAGAACCCAGGAACCCTCATTTGCAGCACACATGCGATACCCAGTTTTCAGCTTTTGTGTGTCTCGAGGTACGCACTCTATCTTGTTTGTTTAGGGATGGGCCTTCGGATTTGGGTTCCTGGCTTGGTTTCGTGATTTGCTACTGATGGTCGAGGTTTCAGGAACGATCAATCAACCCTGAACCCTAAACAACACCCTCCGAGTCTTCGGCATACGCTGAGAGGGTGTTGCCGCAGGAGCGAGGGCTACAACTTCTACCAGTCAGACGCTGGCAGCAAAGTTTTGCTAGGCAGGAGCGCTTGCCTCATGAAGCTCTGTAGAGCCTAAATCCTCAACCCTGAGCCCTCACCCCCCAAACCTAAACCCTATAAGTCTAAACCTGAACCGTGAGTTCGGAACTCCAAACTCCAACTGTTTTTTGAAGCTCCAATAATCCCAACGGCCAGAGAATCCCGGAACCAACAATCCGTTCCTTTTTGGAGTTATCCGGCCGCCCTGCTATCTGGGTGTTTGTCAAAATTAGGATCCCTGTTTGGGTACCCTAAATAATAGGTACCGTATCATAATAGGGACCCAAAAAGGCACCTTAATTTTGACAACCACTCATCTACTTTTTCGAGCAGAGTGCCCTTTTCTGAAGGATTTCTCATGTTGAAATCCGAACGGGGTCGGACAATTCCGAGCAGTATCACCCTTACAGTCCCGAATTGAGTCATGGCCAGAAAAAGCCCCAACACCCCGTAGTAGTTTTGGCCTCGGTATTTGGCAAGTGTGCGAACTTTGGAATAAGGGAGCGCCCCAGGATAGACTCTACATCCAAGGCCTACGGGAGGATCTACAAAGCAGATCCCCGAATTTGGGGCCCTATACTACTGAAAGCAGATCCCCGAATTTGGGGCCCTATACTACTAAGGGTACTTTATAGGAACCCCCATTAAGGGATATACTTTTTGAATCCTCCCGGAGGTTTGGAATAGCACAGTAGGATCCTTTTTCAAAGAAGCCCAAAGCTGGGACCCCCCACTTCAAAAATCCCTGTCGCTGCTGTACAGTAAACCCCAGAACCCAGACCCCCGGGAGGATCCAAAAAGTAGATCCCTTAATGGGGGTTCCTATAAAGTACCCTTAGTAGTATAGGGCCCCAAATTAGGGGATCTACTTTCTAGATCCTCCCGGGGGTCTGGGAAAGTTGGAAACCTGATGAAGGCCAAATAGTGCGGGGATTCCCTCTACATTACTCTTAAGGATTGAGGCTATTGGGTTTCCAACATTTGGGCTTCTACTGTATCTCCAGAGGGGTTTAGGGGTTCAGGGTTTAGCAGCACCTCCCAGCCAGACTTTAAGTCCGGTTTAGGGTTAGTGTAGGAATCCGGGCGTAGGGTTAGGGTCTAAGGTTTAGGGTTTGGGGCCTAGGGTTTGGGGTTCAGGTTTAGCATATTAAGAGAGCCTAAGTACCCACTATTGCGGACAATAAGGCCTCTATTCAAGGGTGCTGGTAGGGGTTCTGCTTCTGGCTCGTGTAAATGCGGAGGCTTCCTCAGCAAGTACTGTCCGTGAGCCGAGCAATTCTGCTGACGCGCTGGGCACGTTGTTGCGGTTTTGGGGGACAGTGCAGGGTTTAGGGGTTTAGGGTTTATTAGGGCTTAGTGCATAGGGTAGGTGTTGCAGCTCAATTGTACCATCTAGGCTTGCAAGCCTTGAGTGCCAAGGCCCTAAAAGCTGAAGTTAGGGTTTACGATTTGGGAGTTTCCAAAAATAGGGGACCCTAATATAGTACCCTAAATAGTAGGATCCTTATTTTAAGGGCCCCCAAATAAGGTATCCCCAATGTTCGGAAACTCCCATTTAATCCCCTTAAAACATTTTCGATGGCATGGCTATTGGCTTTAGCCAGTAGCTCGAGGCCGGGATGGCTTCCCTCCAGGTCCAAAACAGCAGGGGCACCCTCGCACAGGGCTCTTGTGCAGGATCTTAGCTTGAGCCTCCTACTGCGGAAACAGCACACTTAGCGCACTGTTCGTCATCTGTCCGCCTAAGCCCCAAACTCCGTATCCCTACTACGATAGCTTAGCTTCAGCAGGCGGGCCTTTCCGTAGGGCGTGTTGAGGACTAGGGTATGCGGGCACCACAGGGGTGTGGGTTGTGTTACATGGGTGGTTGTCAAAATTAGGGTCCCTTTTTGGGTCCCGAATAGAGTACGGCACCTAATCACCTAAAAATTAGGGTACCCCAAAAGGGACCATAATTTGGACAACCACCCACATGCTAAGCTGAGGGCTTGGGAAGCAAGGTCTTGTCGTAGGTGCGAGGGCTGACATGGGAGTTTCCGAAAATTAGGGGCACCTTCTTTTGGGGTCCTCATAATAAGGATGCTAGTGTTTAGGGTACTATACTAGGGTCCCGGAAACTCCCGAATGGTTTAGGGTATTCCAGGTTTGGACTTCTCCCTTCGGGCCCTGCTGGAAACAGACTTTTACATGGGCCAGGAGTGTCGCAGCCGCCGGCTGTTCTTTCTTGAACTCGCGATCGATTCACTGCAGAAACATGGGGGGCAAGTTGCATGTCCACGCTCCGTAAAACCACAAACGCTGAGACCCTAACATCAAGAGCCCGAGAACCGAAGCCCTCCGTTATAGAACCGCTTACGCCTTAAAGGAACCCTTATAACTGAGCCCTCAAAGGAAACCTCAAAGGAACCTTTAATGCAACCCTTTCAACTCCTAATCGAACCTCTCCATGAAGCCCCGCGTGGATAGAACATGGAGCCTGAATGTTCAGAATCGTTACGGCACCTGCAAAGAGCCAAAGACTGGATTCTTGTTAGGAACTTAAGTTAAGCTACCATCATAGGGATCTATAGTCTATAGTGTATAATATGGTTCCTTAGTGTGGTAATTTAAATTTAATCCTTGAACAAGAGCCCAGAAAAGAGTAGTCAACAGGGCTACCCGGGGCCTTAATAGTTTGAACTGGGCTTTGGAGTATACTTTGCTTGCTGGAATTAAAGTAAGCCCTAAACCCTAAACGTTTTCGAAACCTTCAACTTCAAAAACGACATCCTAAACCTAAACCTAGTTGTGCACGGGACATGGCTTGCCCAGCCCTTTGTAGATAGGTCAAGGGAATGGAGCCTGACCTCAGGCATCAGCTCCTGCGACAGAATCTCGCTTGAAGAATTCCTGTAGGGCTTAGGGTTCAGGTAAGATAAGCATTCTGGAATTAGAGGTACGCGTGCGCACACGCACACATCTATCTATCTTAGTCTATCTTTCTATCGAACTGACTGTAAATATATACATATACATATGTATATACATAAATATACATATAATATATACATATAATATATATATATATATATATATATATATATATATATATATATATATATATATTTATTCATTTATCTCTTTGTCTGCCTGTCTGTCTGTCTGTCTGTCTGCCTGTCTGTCCGTCGGTCTGTCTGTCTGCCTGTCTGTCTGAGGAAGATCCTGACAAGGTTGCAATGGACGTGCCGGGAGCTGAGAGAGGCCATGGACCTTGGGCAACGAGCCTCTCGAGCGCTTGACAGGCTTTCGGGATCCCAAGACCAGCCGTCTCTAGTGGTGGGAGTTGGCCACTGACTTTGTATGCTGGGAGGAGGAGATATGTGCAGCTTGTGTGTGTCAAAACGCATTTACAATCGCTGGCACAGTGAGGACTTGTGAGAAGAGTAGACGAGTTGGAGGCGGGCGCGCTGCGGCAGCGGCTTCAGTGCAGCGGTGCTTGCTGCGAGGCGCCCCTGCAGAAAAAAAAACATTCAAAGTCTGCCTTCATGCTCCGGTTTTTGTCGAGGTGAGAGTCGGCCCACATTTCAGACCTATGCAGACACCCATACATCGCGCAGCCTTTGAGTCTCAAGTTCATAGCTGATGCTGCATCTCGACCATTGCTTTGCCCGGCCCTCAGTTGGTGGAGCATCACGCGCAAATTCAGCATGCTTTGTTGCAAGACTTCCCCCCTCTCATGACCTCCTTTGACTGCAAACAAGCCATGGAGTGGGGAGCCCAGATTAGCGGAGCTTCTTTACTTGCAGCCTCCGTGGTCGTCTGTCTGTCGGTCCGCCCGTCTGTGTGTCTGTTGCACATACCTGCACCTGTCATCTATCTATCTATCTGCCTGTCATGTATATGTCTATCTTTTTACGTATCTGTCTATTTTTGTGTCTATCTACCTAACCAACCAATTTTCTGTCTATGTATCTTTCTAGCTAGCTATCTAAACATCTATCTATCTATCTGTCTAACTACCTATCTGTCCATCTATCTGTTCATCCATCGCCCGACCTGTTTGTCTATCTATCTGTCTATCGATATACCCATCTGTCCATCTCTCTGTGCATGCATGCATGCATACCTGTAAGCTGATAAATCAAAACATAAGCATGTTTCTTAACCTTTTCCTTTCCAAGGTGCTTAGTCGTAATCTGCTCTGGAGCCCAGACGATGAAGCTTACGAGTATGTATCATTGGGCACGTCCCCTCGCAAAAACGAGCGCGCTAAGCGCTTGTCACGCAACTACTTTGTCTCCAAGAAAACCCTCACCCAGACATGGTCGAAGCACTTGGAAAGCTTCATGGAGCACCACTGGCCGATCCTGTGCCGCTATCACGACCTGGGCGATTTTGGACTGGAGCTCGATCCTCCGGCAAGGGCAGGCTGTGACGAGAAGGCCTGCTTCAAGATGTTGTCCTACGACCCCTTCCGCAAAATGGTGGACCAGGCGGGTAATTTTGAACCTTATCTTACCTTAAGTTCCCCCCAAAAGTATGAAACAGGCAACATTTCCCAACCTTATCTTATCATGTCTTCAACCCTTATCGTCAGGTCGGCAAGTGCACCACCACGGACATTAGAGCAGCGGCCGAGGACTACCTCACTGGTGATGCAGAGACCATGGCCACACCCCGAAGCAAGCGCTCGTTTCAAAGGTTCGTAAACCACGAACCGGGAGTCAGCATCAAGCACTACCAGCTGGCAGACAGCAAGAAATTCACTGCCAAGCTCGGCAGCCTGCTGGAAAACCCCAAACGAAATCGCAAGGGGTGAGCCCAGTATGCACTGTACAAGTATGATTTTGCATCTTATCTTTTGGAAGAGGTGCAGAACCTGGGTGTTTTCTACCTCATCATTCTGCATTGTACAAGTATCATTTTGCACCTGCAGCCCGCTGGAAAACCCCAAGCGAAATCGCAAGGGGTGAGCTTCCCAAACATGGCAGGCAACAAAACATCTGGCGTTATGCACCTGATCTGTGTTGATGGGAAGACGGTATGCATTGTACAAATATGATTGTGCATCTTATCTTTTGGACTAGGTTCAGAACCTGGGTGTTTTCTACCTCATCAGTCTGCATTGTACAAGTATTATTTTGCATCTTATCTTTTGGAATAGGTTCACAACCTGGGTATTTTCCACCTCATCAATACGCACTGTACAAGTATCATTTTGAACTTTATCTTTTGGAGTAGGTTGATGACCTGAGCATTTTGCACCTGATCCTTTTTAAGCTCGTGATTTTTATTTTGGGGGCCCGAAGATGTGGTCTTGGTCGAAAGAAAGAAACAATTTCAAGTACGAGAATAGATGCTTTTGTGCTGTGTAATTTCTTTCATAGAAACTAACGCCATTGTTTCTGACGGAAAGCACAAAAGCAAAAGGTCCACAGTATTCAGATACACAGCCTGAGCCGAAACAGACTTCAACCACTTAGAAGAAGACTGGCAGAGAGAAGCCAAGGATAAGGTTCAAAAAAAAGAACATGCGGCAGAAGTGCCTGATGAGGTTCAAAAACAAAGGCCCAGGATAAGCCCCATTTTGATGGTGCAGACAGTGAAAAGAGGAGGTTGAAAATACTGCGAACAGGCCAAAACAAGAGAAGGTTCAAAATGAAGAAGGAGTAGGTTCGAAACAAGGCGCTGTGCAAGACCCTGAAAATGATAAGGAAGTTTATCAACGTCACCACTTTAGAGGAAGGAGAAGTCGTAACAAGGCTTCCGTAGGTGAACCTGCGGAAGGATCATTCGCACTATCCAAAACATGTCGTGAACTTGGCTGAATGCGACTGCTTGTGAATTCGTTTTGGCAAGTGGAAGCTATGGGCGACTGGAGGTAGCCATACATGACTACGCTTAATTTGTGCTTTGCAGTCATTCCAGGCAAGCGGAAAGGTCTGCGGTGTCGAATAGATCTGTCACAGGGGCTGGAAACTCAGGAAATGCAGCCCCCAGAGCCTCCAAGACCGTTAATTAAGGAACATACCTTAAGATCATAGTAGGGATCCTATTATAATTTAAGGCATATTCCTTAATTTAAGGGGTTTTGGAGGCTCTGGGCCAAGTCATCCCACCTCAGAGCCTTCCTGCGAAATTCCTGGCGTACTGTACCGGAAGCCGCAGGAAGGGTGCTGAGCGGGTTTGGAGCAACGCGCTGCCGTGCAACTGCCAGAAATCTCACTGGGCGCCACAGAGCCTTAGGGTGCAGAGTTTCGGGCTTAGTGAATCAACGCCTCTTTTAGGAAGACCTTAACTTAGCGCTTGAGCTGCAGAAGCTCTGCTACGCCTGCGCATCGTCGCAGTGCAAGACGAGGAGCAGCTGGCAAGGCACAGCACGTCCCTGGCCTTTCCACCTACCAGGATGCCCAGTAGTACCCTAAGTCCTTTTTTGTAATCCTAGGTTCCTTATGAAGTTACCCAACACCAAAAAGGGAGCCCTTTTGACCCCTAGGTTGCTGGGCATCCTAGCCTAAGACAGCAACCTGGAGGCGTCTCGTGAAGATTTGACAGTGGACCGTGGGCTAATGTAGGAACCTGATTTAGAAACCTTGGGCCTTTATTACGGTTCCTCATTCGAATCCTACTATTTTGGGGTTATAGGCCCAGGGTTTCTTAATCAGGTTCCTACAGTACAGTTGAGTTTGGACTCGGTCTTTCAGCTCATGAGGGAAGCTCTTGCTGGGAGCTGCAGGGCGGCATGCGTCAAGGGTTGCTGGAACCCTAGACACTTGGCTGCCGGACATCTTGCCTGCGTGAGTTCTTCCGATATCCGGCATGCAGAAGCACTGAAACGCTTGCAGCCGTAAGAGCAGAACGGCGCTTGTACACGGAGTTTGTGGACAAGGCGAAGGTGTGCAGAATCCTAAAGCCTATACCCGAAACCCTAGACCCCGAAACCCTAAACCCCGAATCCATATACCCCAAACCCTAAACCTCGAAACCCCTAACCCCGAAACCCTGTACGCAAAGTCCGAAACCCCGAAACCCTCTACCCCAAAACAAAACCCGAAGCCCTAAGGTCATGGGGTTTCCATAGGGTTTAGGGTATAGGGGGTTTAGGGTTTAGGGCTTTACTTGAGAGGCCGCAGAGGACTTAGTCAATCGGCTTTAATTAGAGTCATAAGCAGCCTAACTGGAGTTACCCCGATTATGATCCTACTTATAATCCCCTGATCTTCCAAGTATTGTAGCCTGGTCCGAGTGGGGATTTCATAACCAAGGGTACCTTTCTTTCGCCCTAAACTCTATAAACCCTAAACCCTTAAATCCTAAACCCCAAACCCTTAAATCCTAAACCCTAAACCCCTAAATCCTAAACCCTAAACCCTTAAATCCTAAACCCTTAAATCCTAAGTCCTAAACCCTAAAGCCTTAAATCCTAAACCCTTAAATCCTAAACCCCAAACCCTTAAATCCTAAACCCTAAACCCCTAAACCCCTAAACCCTAAACCCTTAAATCCTAAATCCTAAACCCTAAACCCTTAAATCCTAAACCCTAAACCCTTAAATCCTAAACCCTAAACCCTTAAATCCTAAACCCTAAACCCTTAAATCCTAAATCCTAAACCCTAAAGCCTATAGACCCTACCTTTTTTTCGAGCCTAGAGACTGGAGGATCCTCGTCTATCCACGCGCTTCGAGACATGCGCCCTTAGCTCTGCCCAGAGAGCCCAATACCTTAGGAGCTGCCCCTGGGCCAAAACGGGGTGTTGGGGCATTTCCTGGCCATGACTATATTCGGGACTGTAAGGGGGATACTTTAGAAGGGGCCCCCACCCTGTAATAGTGACCATAAGGATTAGATTAGGGATTACTAGGGCCCTATTATATTCCGATTATACCACTATTACAGGGTGGGGGCAGCTTCTAACCAATACCCCTTAGTTAAGGACTGTACCTAGGGCTCCTTTAATAGGGATCCTTTAAGGGATCTATGGGGTTTAGGGTTTAGGGGGGTTTAATACCGCTTAATTAAGGAATAGACCTTAAATCATACCTTAGGAGCTGCCCCCACCCTGTAATAGTGACCATAAGGATTATATTAGGGATTACTAGGGCCCTATTATATTCCGATTATACCACTGTTACAGGGTGGGGGCAGCTTCTAACCAATACCCCTTAGTTAAGGACTGTACCTAGGGCTCCTTTAATAGGGATCCTTTAAGGGATCTATGGGGTTTAGGGTTTAGGGGGTTTAATACCGCTTAATTAAGGAATAGACCTTAAATCACATTATGCGCCCTCTTATAATTTAAGGTATATTCCTTAATTAAGGTGTATTGCGCTCTCTGGGTACAACCCCACCCACCCCCCCAAAATATCCTCTCCGCACCCTCCAAGACATCCACACAAAAACCTCTATGAAACTTCATACAACACCATAAAAAGCCTCGCACAACCCCTTATGAGCCCTGGAAGATCTGGAGAGCATCGTGTCGAAGCGCAGGACATGGAGTTCGATCGGATGGCGGTGCAGGTCTGAGCCACTCCTGTTTTGGGTTTAGGGGTTTGGGTTCGGGGGTTTAGTTAGGCATTTGGGCGGCTCCTGCTTTTGGATTTGGGCTTTCTCCAGGGATTTATAGGAGTTTTTGTGGGTTGTCGAGAGTTTCGTAGTAGGGCTTGCTCAAAGCTTGTTTTTGTGTTTGCTTGCCAGGGTTTGTTTTGAGGCTGGGGTATGCTGGTTACCCGAACTCCCGAAGTCTCAAACCACTTCTTTCTACGGTTTGCTGGGGCGACACAAGTTCGAACTTGAGTCCAAGATCCACGAAACTAACTACAACCATCAACACTTGAGCCTTAAAGCTGTGCTTCTAAGGCACCAATATCATCTGCATTCAGGTTTCGTGGTTTATCTTGTAGATCCCTCAATGGGCCCTAACATCGAGCACTAAGGGGCTGTGTAGGGTTTAGAGTTTAGGGACATGGTTAGCATCATCGTTAGGTTTCTCTGCAAAGCCCGTGCAGCAGCTAGCCTCTTCATATCATTTATAATTCACCATTTCTGTTTAGCAGTTTCTTTGTGGTCCTGATGACGGTGATGACGATCATGATGATGACGATGATGGTTTTGATGGTGATGATGCTGATCATGATGATGATGATGATGATGATGCGGTTTCTTTTCGTTGCGCATCGCTACTTCTCTGGCCTTTGGCACCTGCAACTGCCGATACTCTTGTACACTACTGCCCCGAGACCCACCCCCCGTAGCGTGAATTTGCCTGTTGCCATGACTATATGGTTATGCTACTAACTGCTACCACTACTGCCAGTTCGCATTCGTTTCTTTTTTGGCTGGTATTGCTGTTGCATGTGATGCTAGCAGTGGCAATAGCAAGGGCTACTTGCAACTCTAGTTATGGCTAATGTCGCGATTTTCTGTGTCTGCGAAAGATAGTTCCCGCGATGGAACTTGGTTTACGAATGTCTGGCTCTTGGCTATCATGACTTGCACTTCACTTTGTGCTTAAAGTGGCGCGTACCATCGAATCTGCCTTTGCTTTGGCCTGCTCACTAGATCCAGCTGTTTTGCCGAAATCTGTCTCTCGGTGTTTGAACCCTAACTTCTCACCGTTCGATGTCTGCACTCTCTAAGCCCTGAGCCCCAAGCCCGAAACTCCGAACCCTCAACGCCAAATGCTTATCCTACACTCATAGAGCTCCTCTAGAAGACCTGAGTTCAGCGCTTTAAAGGAGCTCACCCTAAACCCTTAAAAAGTCCCATAAAGGAACTCCCTAAACCCTAAACCCTAAACCTTAGAGCCCTTTTTGGCACCCTTTAAAGGAACCCTTAAAGGAAACCCAAACCCTATACCCTACTCCACCTGAGTTTAGGCACCCTTTAAAGGAACCCTTTAAGGTTTCCTTCCTCGTCCGGGTCAGGGAAAGCTCCTGGCTCTGAACAAGCAGGGGGTTTGGTCAAAGAAAGGCGCACACAGAGGGCCGATGTTCTGCGTTCTTGTTTGGGGCTTTGGGTTTAGGGTTTAGGGCTTCCTGGCAGATGGTTTAGGGTTTAGGGGTTGGTCAAAGAAAGGCGCACTGCGGGCCGATGTTCTTCGTCCTTATTACGGGCTTTGCAGGGGGTTTAGGGTTTTGGGTTTAGTAAACCCAAGCCTTAAAGGAGCCCTGAAAGCCACCCTTAAAGACTTCATAAGGGTGGTTGTCAAAATTATTGTCCTTTTCTGGGTACCCTAACTATTTATTAGGTCCCGTATTAGAATAAGGACCCAAAAAGGGACCCTAGTTTTGACAACCACCCATAAAGGAACCCTTACAGAGCATCTTAACACAGCTTCCGGAGGCCACCAGCTCAAGCCCCTGATAGTAACCCTTCTACTTCTATCTATAGTATCCTTAGGGTTTTTTTCAGTTTTTGTTCATTTAAAACCCAAGAGAATATTAGCAACCTAGTAGCCTTATTATGGTTCTAAGGGGGGTATAGCTTTGGGCCCAAAAGACCCCTTTAGAAGGAGCCTTTGATATCCGAAAACCCCCTAATTACACCCTGAACCCGAGACCTCCCCTTGAAAAGGAGCCCTTAAAGACCCCTTAAAGGAACCCTTAAAGGAGCCCTCAAAGACCCCTTAAGGGAACCCGTAAGGAAACTTAAACCCTAAACCCTAAACCCTACCTTAAGCCGGAAGAACCTTTTTTTTTTAAGGACTTATGTAAGGAAATCACAATAGGTAACCCTAGAAAGGTAGGTTATTCCGGCTTAAGGTAAAGGATTTCTTTCCGTAGGTCCCCATCCCTTGGACGAGAGTGCCTTGGCTGCGCTTCTGCGCATCGAAGGGGCCCCGGCCCCGGGCAGAGAAACTTTGAAGTTGCTTTTTAAAAAGCATGTATGGGGTGATTTAGGGGTTCACGGCTTTGGGGGTTTAGGGATTTATGGTTTAGGGCCTTGAGGGTTAAGGGTGTAGAGAGTTAAGGTGGCACAGGTTTGTTTGCTTAAGTTGCTGTTGCTTTTCATTGGGGGGAGGGGGTTGGACTGTGTTTTCATGTTGGGGAGGAGAGGTGTCGGCGGTTTGGGGTTTGCATTTTCGTGGTTGTTCTTGTTTCCTTGGGTTTCGGGTTCAAGTCTTGTGCTTCTCCGATGGTTTTTGTAACAGTTTGAAACTTTTTGGGTTCTGTTTAGCGGCATGGGGTCCAGGCCTATCTCGGTGGGTTGTGGTCGGGAGTTTAGTGTCTGGAGTTTCAGAGGTTTAGCAAGGGTTTGAGGGTTTAGTGTTCTGCGGACCCTTTTTCATTTTTCAAAACTCCAGGTCATTATGAAGCACTTTCTTCATTCTTCAAAACTCCGGGTCATTATGAAGCACTTAAGCAGGGTTTTGGAGATTCGGGACCTGGGCAGAAGTTTTAGGCGCTTTCGTCGTTCAGGTTAACAGGGTTTGGGGTTTAGGGGATTCGCACGGTTTAGGGTTTTGGGGTTTGGGGTTCAGGCCCCTGAACTGTAGTGTGCAGTTCTTTAAACCTGGAACCTTTTGCTTGAGCCGAAGCTCCACGATACAGGGGTCCGCATGACTCTGCATATACATCATTGTAGATAAGCCATTGATATCTCTGTCGAATGCCGGCTCAAAACGGCAGTTCCGCATGGTGACCACTCCGTGCTTCGTCCGATACTGCAGCTTGGCAGAATGCTTGGCTTTTGGACTTGACTGTGTGGTGTTGCCTTGTGCGTTTTCACACAGTACAGCCTATTGGGATATGTTGTGTCGCAATATGCTAAACTCTTGTGAAATGTGATATCGTGCAACCTGCCTACCTACCTACCAACCTACATGCATACATGCATACCTACATGCCTATATAATGTACGTCCGTACATACAAACACTGTATAACCTTTACAGATGATTCAGCTAATTTTGGTATGGGAGCTATGATAAGGATCCCCCTTCACGGGCAGCTCTTATTCTGACAATGGCTTCATACGGGAGTTTCCGAACATAGGAGACCCTAATATAGTACCCTAAATAGTAGGATCCTTGTTACAAGGACCCCTAAATAAGGTACCCTTAATTTTCAGAAACTCTAAACCTCATAGAACCCTTATAGATACCTTTAAGGAACTGTTAATCGGATCCTTATTATAAGGACCCCTAAATAAGGTACTCTTAATTTTCGGAAACTCCCATAGACACCCGACCGAGCCGATGCCCGCCGAGCACAACTCGCAACGCGCCCCAATCTGGGGCCGCCAAAAAGCACATAAGCAAAAGTTAGTATGGGGACTTATATAAGGAAATGATAACAGGGAACTTTAGGGTTCAGGTTTTAGGGCCTCAGAAAAGCACATAAGCAAAAGTTAGGATAGGGATATCCCATATATAAACCCCCTTATAATGAAGCCCACTAAGGTAGGGTTATCCCTGCATGATGGTGGTTCTTATGTCCTTTTTTGGGTCCTTACAATCGCTTCCCAGGAACTGGGCAACTCTCTCTCTGCATAAAACTCGCAGCCATGTGGGCCTCTTCGATGCACTCAGATGGCCGTAAACTTCCGCAAACCCCGGAGTTCGGTACACCCTCAACGCCACAGCCCCGAAATCCCAACACCTAATCCCCCGTAAACCCTCAACCCTGATCCCTGCTTTGAGGCCTAAACCCCAAAACCTTGAGCCCTGCTCCCCAAGTCCGAAATAGATTCTTGAGATGTTGGAATTTTCGGTGATTTCCCTTATGGTCATGCAGAGGTATGAGCTGCGGCTCAGATATACTTTAACGGACAAAGCTTTGAGGTTCAGGGTTACTATAGGTACGGTTTTCTCAAGTGCGTTGTTACAGGCCGTCAGATTAGGTCTCTGGAATTTCAGCTCCTGTTCAGCTGCTACTCCCTAGATCCCCAAGAGCCAACCTTTAAACTTCTTGGGCTCTTGTAGTTTAGGTAGGAATCGGAAAGTCTAACCTTCTATTTCTGTGGCGTATTGGGGGAGTAAGGTTCAGGTAGAGCCTGCACAAGCCAGAGATCTGTTTGGATACAGAGTAGTTCTGGTCACTTGTCCGTGTTGAGGGGTCAAGAAATCTCTATATACAGCCACCAAGGGGTCAAGCCATGTAGCCCGTCAGGAATACTATCATGCAGAATGATTTGGATCGCCTTATGTGCGTAATCTGTGCGCTGTGGCTGTCATTTAGGATGGAGACAAGCAACTGTCATTTAGGATGGAGACAAGCAAGCGCGGCACACCTAAAACCTACTGCCTCCAACAAATCCTTTCTTCAAGCCAACCTAAACTCTAAACCCGAGCAAGGACACAGGTCTCATCATGTTCGTGCCCCTGCCTCAGACAAGACCAATTGCCTTTAAGGGGTGGTACGGTTGATGATATAAATCCTGCATTACCCCTAATAAGGGAATCTACCATAATTCCCATAGTTTAGAGTCCTTAGGGTCATGCAGGATTTTGTCCATGAGCAGTATGATGCTACTATAACTCAAAAGTTTAACCTTTTTTGGGCTAGGGTACTCGACCCCTAAGCCTCTAAGGGATGGTAATGTAGAGGCTTGACAAAGTAATCACCAATGTTATTCCTGATGGCTCCTCCTATCTACCTTAAACTACCAAACCCTACTTTTCTGCAGGTTCTTATTATAAACCCCAAGATGCAATTGAAAGGGATCCTGCAACAGATGCATAACCGACCCCACCCTAAACCCTAAACCCACCACCCAGTTTATGGTCCTTTCAGGCTCGTATACGATGTGCCAAACCCTCTACCCGAAACGGGACCCTTTAAGGGACCACATGGGGTTTAGGGTTCAGGGTTTAGGGGTTTAGGGTTTAGGGGTCCAGGGTTTACGGTTTAGGGTTTACCCATGATTGCGTCCCCTATAGCAGCTGGCCCAGAGGAGGCGGATGCAGGAAGTGGCCGGCTGAATTCTAACTCGCCAGCCCACAAGCCAAATGCGGTCAAGTACCGACCAGCACCACGGCAACCCATGTTGCTTCGTCCTTGCTAAACTCTCACTCCCGGAAGCCCCTAAAGTCATACAGTAGGCTTCTACCCTGGGAAGGAGCCCTTATGCAATACACTCATAGGTTCATGTTATGAAGCCTCAAACCATCATGAATCCCTAAAAAGCACCTGAGATCCTGAAAGGTACGTAAGTACTGCGGATTCTCGATTCAGAGCTTAGGGTTTAAACCCGTTCTGATTCTGTGTTTCCCTGAAAACAAAACCCCGACCCCAAACCTCAAAAAAGCGAGCAACGCCCTAAGCCGAAATGCCCCTGAAGTCCCAGCCCCCACCCCCTCGAATCACTAGGATCCGTCTGTCTCTTCGGATTTAGAAGCATTTAAATTTTCGGAAAAACAGTACCGAGCGCAGATACCCTAACGTCAAAAGAACAAAATGGCCCTAAACCCCTCCACGCCTCAGTCCCTAAAACTTCAAAAGACCAAAGCGCTCTCAAGAATGAGCCTAAACCCGAACTAGGTAAGCCTTTGGGGCATTTTTTGTTTTCTCTTTTTGGGCTTAAGAGGATCTTATCTTCGAGCATTTCTCGGAGGCTTTGAAGGGAGAACCCAGCCAAACAAGCATCAAACTCAAAACCCTGAACCCAAAGCCCTAAAGCCTAAACCCAAAACCCTAAACCCATAAACCCTAAACGCAATTAACCCTAAACCAGGAGCCTACTGGTTCTCCTGGTCTGGCGATTCTTCTTCCCCTTCGCCTTCTTGACGGACCGACTACAGCAGGCAAACTACACCATCGACGCTCGGCAAAGGGTTTAGGGTTTGGGGTTTAGGGGTTTGGAGTGTAGGGTTTAGGGTTTGGGGCATTCCTTGTTGGGTTCAATAAGGGGGGCAATTTGGTGGGGTTTGGGGGTTCAAGCTTCCCAGGAAACTCCGGAACCTCTGACTTCAGGAAGAAAGCAAAAAAAATTAGGCGCCCCAACAAGATCTAATAGGATTTAAGATGCATTCCTCAATTAAAGGGTTTTGGAGTCTGTGGGTTGTTGCCATGCTTCTGAAATTAGGGCTTACGGTTTACGACGCCTAGATTTAAATTGAAGCGGCGAGGGTGTAATTAAGGTTTGGGAGCATCGAAGTCTATGCTTCCTCATTCTACCTGCTCCGTATGAAGAATACTTGGAGGCCCAGGGGACTTAATAAGTCGGTTATACGTAGGGTTATAACTGGGGTAGCTCCATTTAGATTACTTATAACTCTACTTATAACCTACTTACTAACTCCCCTGGGCCTCTAAGTATAAACCTTCTCAGAGAGCAGGTTGGTGATCGGATGGGATACCTGTGCTCTCCGCCGTAGTTCCTTGTGTGGGTTATCTTGAGAAGATCCCAAATACAAACTTTGTTAAAGCCAAAACCCCAAACCCTAAACGCTAAACCCTAAACCCTGAACCCTAAACAGCTAAACCCTAAGCCCTCAACCCTACAACCTAAACCCCTAAACCCTAAAAGCAGGCATTTCACTCAGTTCCATGCGCCATGCTGGAAGCAGTTGGGTGTTGAGAAAAGCTGAGAGTGTTTGAGCACGCAGGGTTTAGGGTTACGGTGCTCCAACTAGAGTGGAACCATGCAGACACTCACTTAGATTTACTTGATTGTGACCACTGAAAGCCCTGCAAGCACTCTGGTAGCCCATTCTCTTTCGCTGCAGGTCCCGGTCTAAACGTTCACAGAAGCTGATTTGCGGATTTATGTTTGGAGTTCTGTTGTGCTGTGAATCCCTGAGCGGCCAGGTTTTGTATGGACTGCTTGCCATACTGTTCATCTACGACACAAGCCTCTTCGTGACGACTGCAATGGCTCCAGACGGAAAGGTGGGATGCATTTCCCGAAATCTGTACTCCAAACCTTGTGATCGCCTCCCACCCTACACCCTTAAGCCGCGAAAGAGCATCATAAACTACAGTTTAACTGTAATCAAAGGGGAAAAGGAGGGACCCTTAATAAGGACCCCTAGGTATATACCCTTAAAATAGCTATTGTATACCCAGTATATAGCCCATTATAGGGTAGGGGTCCCCATTAAGGGCCCCTCCTTTTCCCCTTTGATATAAGAACCGAGGGTTTGGAGTGTTTGGACTTCGCAGGGTTTGTCCGCTCAGGCTCAAAATAGCTGCTCAGCTCACGAAGATGCCGAACCCTAATGGTCCATGTACCCAAATAGTTTATATACTCTGGCCCAATGTACTTATAGGGAGTACTCTAAGGCCAGACGCCTTGCCTGGTCCTGTCCCAAGATTAACGGTCAGAGGGAAAGAACAACGGCCCAGAACCATTGAACCGAAAATGAACAAACTGAAACCTTGAACCCTAAGCCCTTTATGTTTTAACCTAATATCCCAAGCAATATCCCAAGCCCGAAATTCCCTGAGAAAGCCTAAACTCCTGAACTATCGCGAGACGTCGTGGTCGGGGCTTCCTCGGTGGCTTCGACCGCTGTGCCTTGGACACCAATGTAGCGAAGATAGGGAGACCCCTTAAAGGGGACACTTTTTCGCCCTACTTCTGGCTCTGTTATGTAAAAGGGTAGTTGCCAAACTTAGGGTCCTTTTTGAGGTGCTCTAAATAGTAGGTGCCGTATTATATCAGGGACCCAAAAAGGGAGGGTCTGTATCCGAGGGGTCCCTTAATCCGAGGAACGTTTACGATGGGTCTGGGTCGTGGCAAAAGGGGAGCTGTTTTTGGCTTTGCAAGGCTTTAGGGTTAAGTTCTGTTGGGCTTGGTGTTTAGGTGCTGAAACCCCCAATTCCCTACCTGCCCGTCTAAACCTTCAAACTCCAAGTCCTAACGACCGGCACCATAAACCGCAACCACTGAACCCTAAACCTCAGATCCCCGAACCCTTAAATCTTTAAGCCTGAACCCTTACCTGAATCCGAGCCCAAGGATTCTGGCGGCACCGACCGTGCTGTTCATCACGCTGATGGTCCGACCCCCAGCTATTTAAGCACCAATTGTTGGCCGTTGATCGCGGAGTTTCAGTAACCCAACCCTGAAACCCAAACCCCGAAGCCCTAACCCTAAGCAGTAGAATTCTTAATGCTCGGCACTCCCTAAGCGGGAAAGTGGATATCAACTGAAAAAATAATCCCAATTTTAGGATCATGAAAAGGGTACCCCTGATTTACGAAATTCGCGCCTTGCAAAGGAACAACCAAAATAACCTGTGAGGTCCAAGGTGTAAGGGTTTAGGATTTTAGGGCTTCAGGGTTTAGGGGTTGGGGTTGCGGTGGAAGGCCTTGATTTCATGATTTAGGGGTTTAAGTCAAAGAGTTGCAGTTGAAGGTTTTAGGATGCAGGGTGTAAGGTTCACAGTTTAGATTCAGTGGTTATGGATTGGGCAGAGGTGCAGTGGGTTCGTGAAGGCTTTACGGGGGACGCACTGGGGCAGGTCGTACCTAGACCTTCTGAAAGGATGAGGGCCCTTGGTGATATGGAGGCTTGAAAACTCTACCAATGGTTTAAACGATGGTATAAGGCATCCCAAAGCCCTACTCTGATCATTAAGGTGCTTATGTTGCGTAGATTTCGAAGGATTGGAGGCATTTTAGCTTGATGGTGTCGTAGGGGTGATAACGTCAATATCCGCGGGCGGCTATTCAAGTCGCTAAACCCTCAAACACTAAACTCTCAACCCTAAACTAGGATGCCCAGTAGTACCCTCATTCCCTTTTTGTAGTCCTAGGTGCCTTATAAAGTTACCCAATACCAAAGAGGCAGCCCTTTTTCCTAGGTTACTGGTCGTTGTAAACAAAACCTGGATCGCCTGGGCCTGGGCCTAAATAATTACCTACACTATTTGGGGGGGGGGGGGTCCTTGTTATCACTACAGTATAACCCAGAGGCTCCAAATATAGTACCATTATGGAATGAGGTCCCAAAGACCATCCATATCATGGCATTGGGGACCTAATTCCATAATGGTACTATATTTGGAGCCTCTAGGTAATGGGCCCCAAAACCCTGTTCGAAGCATTAAGGCACCTATGCTTAATTCCCATAATAGCCCTTTTAGTAGCCCTTAGAGACCCCCCCCAAAGGAACCCTATTCTAATTATCATCGCCCTTGCATTACAGCCAAAGCCCTCTGCAGATACTCCACTATCCCATAATTAGGTATTTCTAGATCCCTTAAAATGAGAACCCTAGGTACTCCTTAAGTATATTTATAGATGCCTTAAAGGAACCCTAGGTATTCCTTAAGTAAGAGTCTACTCCGCCATCCCATAATTAAGTATTTATAGATCCCTTAAACTAAGAACCTTAGGTATTCCTTAAGTAACAGTCTTTGGCTCTGCTATTTATAGATCCCTTAAAATAGCAAAACCCTAGGTATTCCTTAAGTAAGAGTCCCTGGCGCTGCAGATGTGCTTCAGCCAGACCGGCCTGCACCTGTTCAAGGTCCGTTCAGGCTGCTGGGCGGGATTGGCGACATCCCACTTTCAGGGTATAGGGATTACCTGAGTTTTTAGGGTTTGGGGTTTAGGGACCTGCAGGTTTTTAGGGTTTGGAGTTTGGGGGTGTGGCGTTTAGGGAGTACCTAGAGTTTTTAGGGTCTGGGGGTTTAGGGGTTCAGGGCGCAGGGTTGAGGGTTTGGGGTTTAGGGATTACCTAGATCCCCCCAACTACCCGTTATTGTAGCCCCTGATTGGCACTTAATGGGGGATACCAGAGTCCTTTAAGGGGTACTTGGCGGGTCCTCGTAGGGTTTGGGAGTTCAGGGAATGGGGCCCCATCATGGTAGAATACCGTTTGGGGTGCTTAGCAAGTCGCGGTTGGTCTTGCAGACTTTGGAAATTTTGTATTTGCCCTATCATGCTTGGGCTGAAGTGGGGTTTCTTTACGAATACTAGGATGCCCAGTAGTACCCTTATTCCCTTGTTGTAGTCCTAGGTTCCTTATAAAGTTACCCAATACCAAAAAGAGAGGCCTTTTTATTCTCAGGTTACTGGGTATCCTAGAATATGTTCATAGGCTTTACGGCCTAACCTAGGTAAGCTAGAAGAGCTGTCGTCATAACGTTTGGTTGTGCTTAGCCCATGTATGCTTTTGATCTTATGGGACTCGTGCCTGAACGCCAAACTCCTAAACCCCAAACCCTAAACCCGAAATCCCTAAACTCAAATCCCTAAACCCTTAACTCCTAAACCCTAAATCCATAAACCCCAAAGCCCTAACTCCTAAACCGCCGAGTTTAGCACCTGCAGGGAAGCAGCAGCCATCCCCAAACCCCCGTTCCAATCTGCAGACTCTACCCGTAACTCATAGCAAGGTTTAGGGTTTAGGGCTTTGGATTTTGGGGTTTATATGATTTAAAGAATCATGAAAACCTATTGATTTAAGGAAGACTTTGCTTTATATGTACCGAGCTAATAAGTATGTCCACGACTTGATGCCCTGAAGTCAGTATGACCCCGACGCCCTAAACCCCAAGGCCTGGATCCTGTATGACACCGGGCTCGTAGCGCTTGCTTATATGTTCCAGAACAGGGTTCTACTGTCAATCACATGGCCTCCTTTCTATGATAACATAGACTAACGTTCCCCAAACCCTTGTCATGCTAGGTGGAAGGGAATTCCTTAAGAGCCCAGCTGGTCGATGGCAGGAGACGCTGCCTCCTTCCACGATCAGGTCATTCAGGTGGGGGGGACATGGTCTAACATGGAGGGCTGAATAATTCGGACTCATGGCCCTTAGAGTTGCTAGTTAGGTCCACTAGCTGTAATGCACAATGAACTATCACCAAGGGTCCAAAGGACCCAATGATTAGATACTCGGCTTTAGGATAATAGTAGTTAAATAGTTTAGGATTTTGGAGAGTATATGAATATTGGGTACTTGGACAATTGGGGAAATTGCTTCAACATCTTATTCGCTAATATGTCTCTACTAAAATCTCCCGCCCAGTATTGACGTGTCAAAATCTTACTCCTAAACCCTAAACCCTAAACCCTAAACCCTAAACCCTAAACCTAAACCGTGGCAAACCCTAAACCCTAAACCCTAAACCGGGTCATTGGGGTCTTCTTTGCTGCGCTCCTTTGAGGCATCTTCGAGGTTTCAGACCATCATCCAAGCCACAGCCATGGAGTTGTCGAGGTAGGCTTCTGGGACATCTTTATTATGGTTCTAAGGGGTACATAGATTAGGGGCTTTGAGTTTAGGGTTTAGGATTTGGGGTTTAGGGTTTAGACATGTTATATTGCCTGTTATTGGGCTGGACAGGATCTTACCTACCAATATTTTGCTAAGGCTTTAAAAGCACACCTCCGAGTTATGAGTTGCCCTCACCTTGAGGCTTCATATATACCACCATTATGGAATTTGGTCCCACAAGACCACTCTTACTATGGTCTCAGGGACCGAGTTCCATAATGATAGTATACGTGGAGCTTCTGGGCAACATACACTAGAAGCCCACAAGTTGGAAACCCAATAGCCTCGGTCCTTAAGACTACTGTACAGGGAAAGCCAGCACTAATTGATCCGGTTTCCTGCTTTTTCAGCTTTACTGTACCCTAAACCCTAAACCCCAAAACCCTAAACCCTAAACCCTATATTTAGTGAAACTGGTCCTTTCGGAAGCGCCCGTGTGGCCACTGGAGCCCCATGCAGACACAAAATCCGAGTTTGGAGTTCCTCATTGAGAAACGAAAACAAGGGCCTGAATAATTAGAATCGGGTGTTGGGGGCCATTCTACTTCATAATGATAACAAGGAATCCCCAAAATAGTATTGGTAATTATTTAGGCCCCGATATTATGTTGCAATGTATCCCAGAACCCTGCTTTAGCGAGCAAGGCGCAGGCATTACTGGGGCGTGCCGGCCAATGCCTAGAGCTGACGAATAGGGTTTTGGGACATATTATGCTAAAATTATAATGAGGAACCCCCAAAGTATTAGAGGTAAATTAAGGCCCCTGTAGTAGGTCATGGTGGCGGAAGGTGGGGTTTGACCGACTTTGCTTGTAACCTCGAAACTACAGATCCACACATTGTACTTGGGAGGGTCGGGTTGAAAATGAGGACAACATACCAGCCCGATATATTCAGGGTTCTAGGCCGAGGGCCTACTTGCAAGTTCCTTGATCCCTTCTAAAGTCTGAAGCTTTAAACCCCAGATCCTTTGCCTTGGACACCACGCCTTTGTACAGGTTTGTCAAACCCTTTATAAACACCTTCAGCAAGGTCTTAGCTTTGCCAGCCGTCTACGGTAGCATGGCCTTCAGCAGCAGCCCGGATGAACTCGGTACAGAGGCATGTGAATCGCCATCCTTCTGAGGGCTCCTTTGCAGGGGCTGTCTACGGATTCCCAGAAGGGATCTGTAAGTGTTTGTGGTTTAGGTGTGATAGGCCTCAGACTTGTTGGGTTAGGTTGCAGGCTTTGTGTGTGGGCCCGGATGAGTCACGGGATCAGGGCTTAGCGTTTTGGGAGCTTGAGGCTCAAGAGGTTAGGGGTTTAGGGTTTAGAGGTTCGTGAATATGGGTTTGGGGGTTTGGGTTTAGGGTCTTGCTTCGACAAGCTACCAGATGAGACCTGGCTCCTCCAGTTGCAGTGTTGCTTTGCTTATCGTCGCGGAAGTCGCATCGGAGTGTTGCAGGCGCACAATCGTATCGGTTGAGGCACCTCTGGGATTCATATATATATATATATATGTTATATACATATATATCTATACATTATATATATATATATACATGCATAAATTTACTTATCTGTTTATAGAAAATATATGTATAATTACAGACTTGTTCTTGGGATTTGGGCCGGCAGCAAGGTTGCATAGTTGAGGCCTGCATGCAGACTGAACTGTATAGCCTGCAGCCACTGAAGCCCTACAAGAAAACCCTAAACCCTAAACCCTAAACCCTCCCCCTAAACCCTAAACCCTAAACCCTCCCCCTAAACCCTAAACCCTAACACCCTAAACCCTAAACCCTAAACCCTCCCCCTAAACCCTAAACCCTAAACCCTAAACCCTCCCCCTAAACCCTAAACCCTAAACCCTAAGCCCTAAACCCTAAACCCTAAACCCTAAACCTGAAAGCCGGAAGCCCTGAAGCCCTAAACTCCAAAAGCCTTAAAGCCCTTTCCAAGGCACAGCCCGAGACTCCTAGACCCCAATCTCTAAGCCCCACAAACTCCTTGGGGTCCAAAGGACCCAGCAGTAAGGTACTTGGGTTCAGAAAAAAGAATGGTAGTTAAACTGAGTGAATATTTCTGAGAGGATATGATTGCTCGGTACTTGGACGAGTAGGGCGCAACCTAAACCTCATATCCTCAGAACCCTGAAGCCCCAGTTTGGAGGAGTATGGCAAACCTTAAACCCTAAACCTCAAAAACTCAAAACCCCTAAACCCTAAACCTCATATACTTAAAACCCTAAACCCTCAATCCCCGAGCTGGCCAAGGCCTAACAAGGCTTTACATGTTCCACGCAGCTCCACCGCAGTTTGAGGTTTAGGGTTCAGGCTTTAGGGGCGTCACTGGGCTTTTGGTGTTTAGATTCTTGTTTGCGAATAAGGATTGCCGATTTTTGTGGAAGGTGTTCAGGGTGTAGGGCTCGTGGCCATAGGAAGCCAAAAGAGCTTTGAGCAATTGGGGCTTCTCTCAGGAACATATGAGGGAGTCCCACACCCTATCTCTTCAACGGCTCCTTGAAGGGTTCCTCCTCTACTTAGGCGGTAGTTTTCAATGTTTTTGTTGCTACTATACTCCCGTTTAATGTTTGGTTACCATAGTTCCGAAGAAACAGAAAAATCTAAGGCAAGGGTACCAAGTTCAGTATAGTGAACAGAAAAAGGGCTTCTAACATGGGGGCCTCAATAATTACCTATACTATTGTGGGGGTTCCTTCTTGTAATTGTAGTATCACATACCCCAAAACGCCCAAAGCCCTTTTCTACTTATTAACGTCCCTATATTAACACTTTCCTTCAGAACCCAGACCCCCGGGAGGATCCAAAAAGTAGATCCCTTAATGGGGGTTCCTATTAAGTACCCTTAGTAGTATAGGGCCCCAAATTAGGGGATCTACTTTCTAGATCCTCCCGGGGTCTGGGAAGCCAGTCTCGGCGTCTCGGCTTCGGGTCAGTACTTGGAGGATCGGGGGAGTTACTTGGGGGGTCGGGGGACTTAGTAAGTAGTTAGTAAGTAGACTTATAAGTACCCTAAAAGGGACCCTAATTGGGGTTATGGTACTTATAAGTCCCCAAAATAACCAGTTACTAAGTCCCGCGACCCTCCAAGTACTCTGGGCAAGAGCCTGAACCCTGTTGTCAAGCACTAAGGGCTCGTATCTGCAACCTTTTTGGGCTCAAAGTCTTTGGTGGGTTAAGGATTCAGGTTTCTAGAGGTTACCCTTAACTAGCAAATAGGTTCCCATTATAAACCCGAATATGGAATTCATAGGGACCCGACAAAAAAGTCGGTTTTGGTTGGCTGAGGTAGGGTTTAGCCCAAAGAGCCGCAGTGCTTTGCTGAGCCTTCTTTGCCCAGAAGCCGGATGCCTATACCTCAGGCCCTTTCATGCTTCCATATGGGAGTTTCCGAAAATAGGGGACCGTAGTATAGTACCCCAAACAGTAGGATCCTTATTGTAAGGACCCCAGAACAAGGTACCCCCAATTTTCGGAAACTCCCATATATGATTCCCATATCTAAGTCCTCAGAGTTCAAGGTATACCCCTAAGCCTGTAATCCTACACCCAGGTATACCCTCAACATCAAAAGCAAGGTTCCAAAAAGTATTATTGGGGTACATGGACACTTAAGCCCGAAACCCGTATAGAACACTCAAAGCCTTGTATGACATGGTCTTTAGGCCCAAAACCCTTCAACCATGAGTTGTTAGAGCCTTACCCCAATGGTCCAAGTACGAAATAATCTTATACTCTCCAACACCCTAACCTACATAACTACTATCCTAAAACCGAGTACCTTTTTACTGGGTCCTTTGGACCCTTAGGGTAACCTTCAAGATTCACACTCTAACCCTAAACCCTAAACCCTAAACCCTAAAAGCAAGGTTCAAGAAGGTGAGGATCAGCGAGAGATCGCACTCTCGAGGAGACCCCGGTGGCTAATATAGGGGCCTTATTCAATGTCAATAGGGTTCCTTTAAAGGGGCCGATAAGGGTTACTACAAGGGATCTATAAGGGTACTATAAGATAGGGGCCTTAATAATTAGAACAGAGTTTTGGGGCCCATTAAGCTATACTTACCATAAGGAAGCCCCCAAAATAGTATAGGTAAATATTAAGACCCCTATATTAGGTTTCCAGGTGGGCCTCATCTTCCCTTTTTTGTTTTTAGGGTTTGGGGTTTGCTGACGGTGTAGGGTGTTAGGGTTTAGGGTGTTAGGGTTTAGTGGTTTAGGGTTTAGGGGTTAAGGGTTTAGGGGTTTAGGGGTTTAGGGTTAAGGGTCTCCATTGTTGTAGAGCCCAAATAGGGTTCCTTATTATAGTTATACTTTGGAGGGTCCTGAAACCCTTTTTATAGTTATTACGGCCCCTACGTTATGCTAGAACCGAAAGAAGGGCTGGCACTCTTACTATGAAGGGGCTACTGGGGAATCCGTTCAGAGTCTGCTTAGGATTGAGAGCTTCATGCTTTTGGCTTTTAGGGCGCTTTACAGCTTTCTACGGCTTCAAGGCTTCATAGGGCATAGGGCGTTTCGGGGTTTGTGTGGTTTCGGGTTTAAAGGCTAGTTGTGCTGGGGTTTAGGGTGTTGCGATTACGGTGTAATCCAGGTGGCGCTTGAATGAGGAGTGGCCATAGTGGCCTCAACATTGAAGACTTCACTCACAGGTTAACAAGACTCTGGACCCTGATGTTTGTCTTATACCCACCCCAAGCTGGTATCGGGGTTGTCCTTTATCGCCACACTTCCAGGATGGGAAAATCATGCAGGGTTGTACCAGGTAGTTGTAACTACGACTACTCATAGCCCCAAACAACAAGTACTTATGACTTTACATTCCAAGCCCCCTGATCCTTCAAGACCCAGACCGCAGGGAGGATCTAGAAAGTAGATCCCCTAATTTGGGGCCGTATACTACCCATAGGGTACTTTAAGGGAACCCCCGTTAAGGGATCTACTTTTTGGATCCTCCCCCCGGGGTCCGGGGAAGGAAGGAAGAGGCACATCGGTCCAAGCACCTGCTTCCAGGGATTCGAATCCACGACCTGGGGCTTTGGGCCTTGCTAATTTCTACGTGGGTTTAGGGTTTAGGGCGTTTAGGGTTTAGGGTTATCAAACGGGGCAACCGTAAAACAAGTGTCGGATGTCCTCTATCTAACCGCTACCTTAACCTTGAAAAGCCAGTACATTCCGGTTTCATTGCATATATCCTTAAAGTGCAGGTTGACCGGTTAAGTCTAAGTAAACCCGAACCCTAAACCCGTAGGAGTGAGACGAGCTTCTTCGTCGGAGATCTTTTCGAAGCGTGGAAGCTTGCACTTTCAACAGAAAGGGGTCGCCAGAGGAAGGGGTTTCGGGGTTAGGGTGTAGGGTTTGCGGAATTGGGTTAAGGGTGAAGGGTGTTAAGGGTCTGAGGGTTTAGACCCTACGCCCTGAACCCCAAACGTCTTGAGACAGGAATTGCTTAACGACAGGTACCCTAAACCCTAGCGCATTGGGTTAAGGGCCTCTCTTGTTTCGAAGAGGGTTTGAGGTTTAGGGGTTTGGGGTTTAGCGGTTAGGGTTTGGGGCTTTGGGATGAGTTTGGGGGTTTGGGTGTTCAGGGTTAGGGGGTCGTGTCCTGTGAATGTTTCTCTTGATGAGCAAGTTTTAGTTGAGGATGACTCTCCCTGTCGTCTGAACAAGGCGAAACTTGCAGTAAGAGCCGTCTTCAGAATGTTGGTAGAAAAAGTTCCCACCACACCCATACCACGAAAGACAAGGACGCAGGATTTTAAAGAGCCATTATATGCACAAACCAAGCCCCCAGACCCTAAAACCTGAAACCCTAAAAGCCTAAAGTATAAAAGCCCAAATCCGCAGAAATCTTGAAGCTCTACAACCCTAAAGCCCTCAAGCCTGAATCCCTAAAACCCTAAAGCCTTAATCCTAAAACCTTAAAGCCCTCAGACTCTAAGGCTCTAGACCCTGAAGCTTTGACCCTAAACCCTAAAGCTATAGGGTTTAGGGCTCCGAGTTTAGGGTTTCGGGTTTAGGGCTCAGTGTTGAGGGCTTAGAGTTCAGGGTTCAGGGATGATTGGGGTTTAGAGTTCAGGGTTCAGGCTTTGACCCTAAACCCCCCAAGTACCCTCTAACAGAGCCTTTACCATCCCTAAGGCTACTTAGACTGCAATAGTAGCGGGGGGGAGGGGGGTTAGCCCTGAACCCTAAACTGCGGGAATTAGGGTAAACCCTAACCCTAGATCCTAAACTCAGGACTAGAGGGTTATACTTTCCAAGCAGATGCCCAATCCACGGGCTCGTCCTGGTATAGGAATTCTAGCTGCACAACAGGTAGAAAAGAGCCCTCACAAACAAACTCAGGACTTTGTATCACTTTGGCAAGATGACCCTGGACGTGATTGAAGCGTCCCTGAAGAAGCCCGACACCTGCTGGGGGATTCGTGTGCAGGGTGCAGGGGCCTGAATAATTAGACTAGTGGCTCCTTTGAAGGGTTGCTTAAAACGGGTCTACTTAAAGGATCATGGGACTTAGTAAGTAAGGATATAAGTACCTTAATTGGGGTTATAAGTATAGTTACCCTAATTATAACCCTAGTTACCAAGTCCCATGATCTTTTAAGTATAGTAGGGTTCTATAATATGAACCATAGGGTTTAGGGTTCCTTTAAGGGTTCCTTCAGGTACGTGTTTCACTGTGTAGGGTTTCGAGGAAACCCAAACCCCAAAACCCGAACAACACAGCCCTTAACACTAAACCCTATAAACCTAAAACCCTCAACAACAAACCCTAAACTGAGGGTTCGATATTGCTTTGCACCTTACCCAGACCCCCGGGAGGATCTAGAAAGTAGATCCCCTAATTTGGGGCCCTATACTACTAAGGGTACTTTATAGGAACCCCCATCAAGGGATCTACTTTTTGGATCCTCCCGGGGGTCTGGGTAGTTTAGTAGTGAACTTCGGGTTTGCGAAGTTGCTGAGGGCTCTAAGGCGGGAAGAGCACGGTTTAAGGTCAGGGGTTTGAGCCCTAAACCCCTAACTTAGATAGTGAACGGGGGAACTTTAAACTTTTTGGCCTCATATATCAGCTCTATCTTCGAAAGTCTGAACTTTTTGGGGCCTGGTTGTTGAAGAAGAGAGCTAAACCCTAAACCCTAAACCCGGTTGTTGGGGTCAGGAGCACCGCAGTGCTATACCCTAAACACTCATCCTAGCAGCACCCAAACTCTGATAATCCCCAAGCTACACCATACATGTACTCTAAACCCTGCCCGCTGTTGGAACCGCCCGGTAGTGAACAGCTTTTGCGGAATTCCACAAAGGCGGATCACGGCTTCGGCAGCGAGGTATATGAGCGCATCTAGCTTATGTGCACGTGCGCTCGAGTATTTGTCTGTGTGTGTGCTTAGCAGTGGTCATGGTGGCTTCTTGCGGCCGTCTTTCAGGCTTCAGCAAATTATGAAGTGAGGCCTTTTATGCTCTTCTTCCCGGGCCCTTGATGCTCCGCGTTTGGCAGATTTCTGGTGTAGAGCTGACAGCCATACCTGCAGAGGAGCTGAGTGATGTTCTGGCCCTGAAGCAGCACCTGCGTGTAAGGAAGGGCTTGCCCGTCTGCCTTCAAGAACTTCTCCATGATGGCATCCGGTTGCAGGATTCCGTTAAGCTGGGTGCCCCCATGGATATACAGCTGGTCTTGCTGTCCCTTGCGAAAGGGCTGGAGGCTGCACAGGAACTTCGTGAGGCTGCGACCAAAGGGGAGATCGAGGTAGTACGCTTACTCTTGAGGGCTAGCACCGACAAAGACTCTACAAATGAGCTACTTGGAGGATCATGGGACTTAGTAAGCAAGGTTCTAAGTACCTTATTTGGGGTTACAAGAAGTTATAAGTATAGTTACCCTACTTATAACCCTAGTTACCAAGTTCCATGATCCTTTAAGTAGCTTGGTGGCACTTTGGGAAACTTGTTGATATCCCCTTCTGGTCCTGTAGAGGTCCGGTTCCTGGGTACTTTTGCGGGCCCCAGAACTACCTATAGTCTCCATTGTAGTTGCTTTTTTGGTTTAACCAATTGTATAGTAAGGATCCTATAAGGTAACCCCCAAAAATGAACTACAATGGAGACTATAGGTACAGCCCAGGTTGGGAATACGAGCTCTCTTGTGGGCATCTTCCAACGGCCATGTGCAGACTGTGCGGCTATTGTTGGATTCCGGTGCAGCTCAGGGCTTTACGGCCCGCGAGGTAGGCAAGACAGCTTTGACCTGGGCCTGCATGCATCTTGGTACCCCCCACTGAGGCGTTTTTCTGTTTTCCCGTATGAGTTTTAGAAGAGGATTCCCATCCCATGTTGTTTTTTTTGGGGAGGCTTTCAACGGGCAACCTAGGAATGGCCATGGAGGCGTGGCACGCTTGCTGCTGGAAGCCGGTGCTGACAAAGATTCGATGGACTGGCAGCGCAAAACAGCCCTCATTTGGGCATCCGGCAACGGACATGTTGATGTAGTGACTCGCTTGCCACGTGTGACCCCTCCACTATAGGGGGGCTAAGTAAACTCCAATACTCTTCATGCTGGGTCTAAACCCGAAACCCTAAACCCTAAACACTATGCACCAGAACCTTAGTCTAATTATTCAGGCCTGTGTATTACCATTATATGGAAAGGGGGGAAGCCGGAAACTCTAAACCCGACACAAAGCCTTTGGGGTGTAGGAGTTTAGAGGGTTGAGGGTTTAGGATGTAGGGTTTAGGGGTCTCTTTCTTTCGGATGTTGCTAGGGTCGGTACGACGCGCAACTTCATTCTACTTGCAGAAGGGTCTAACGCCATCCCAGCTCGTGGTTAAGGGGCTTTAAATGGGGCGCCTTAATAGTTACCTGTACTATGTTTGGGGGGTTCTTCGTCATAACTACAGTATAATATACCCCAAAACCCTATTCTAATTGTTAGGGCCCCTCTATCAGGGCTTGGGGTAAAGAAAGTAGAAAAGGGGAAGAGGCAGCTCGGAGCTTGCGATTGGAGCTTATTCTCGGTTCCTGAGTGCGTAGTACCCTGTTGCCCCCTTTTTTGCTTCAGGGTTCCCTTTTAAAAAAATCGACTTGAAGGAACATGGGTACCATTATTATAAACAGGCTACTCAGGAGCCAAGCCTCTTAAGTGACCACAATACTTAGATTTTAGGTTCCTTAGCAGGGGCCCAGGCTGAGATTTGAGCTGGCTATTGGAATCTGATGTAGCGAGAATGGCAAACTCCAAGCCCCTAAACCCCTGAACCCTGGACTCCCGAACACTAAACCCGAGGCCCCGAAGACTAAGGTGACCCTAAGCCCTAAACCCTAACCCCTAAACCCTAGACCTTAACTCCTAAACCCTAAACCCTCAAGAGCAGGATGAATGGAAATTGTGCGGAGTTCGCTTCGAGTTGCGTTTGGATTAGTTTCGATTTCCATTAAATGTGTGAGAAAAGATCCAGCGCCCCCAGCCCCCCACCACAGCCGCCCCGGCCCCAACCCCCAGCCCAACCCCGACCCCCAACCCCCAACGCCCAGATGCAGCCCAACCCAGCCTGGCAGCCCAGTTCAAGCAGCCTGGCCAGTCGAGCCCGGCCCAAGCCCAGCCCACCCCACAATTAAAAATTGAGAAGCAAAACATGAAACTGCTCAAAACCGCTCAAAACCCCGGACTCAAAACCTATACAATTCCTATAAACCCTAAACCCTAAGGTGAGCTTGCTTTTGGACTCTGGTGCATCAATGGACCTGATCGACCAAGAAGGCAGCACTGCCCTCCACCGAGCGGCGACTTAGCCATGGGAGAACTTCAAGCTTTTTGCCCCACCCCAAGGGTCCAAAGGACCCAATAATCATGTAGGTTAGGATTTTGGGGTTTAGGGCTTAGGGTTTTTTGAAGAAATCCTCCTACTTGTCGGGAGGCTTCATGAGGTTACCCCAAGGGTCCAAAGGACCCGATAATTAGATGAGGCAGGAACCTTTATGTATAATGTGTCGCTCGCTCTTTGTGTAAATACTAAACACCGTCTACACACTGCAACAGTATGATTAGTGTTCCTCATCGACGGCTGCCTGATGGGACAGCACCACTGAAGGTGGATGAGCATGGCATGTGCACAAGTTCGGAGGCACCGCAAGCATCGAGTTCGAGCCAGCATGTGATGGCTGAGGAGACTGAGGCGCCTCTGTTGACTGTTCCCACGCCACTGACTGCTCATGGTCTCCAAACGACCGGAACAGCTGCCTGATGGGACACCACCACGGAGGGTCGAGAGCATGGCACGTGCAACAACTTCGGAGGCACCGCAAGCACCGAGTTCGAGCCAGCATGTGATGACTAAGGAGACTGAGGCGCCTGTGTTGACGGTTCAGATAAAGGTAACTGCTCATGGTCTCCACACGACCGGAAGATCGGGTCTCACTCAGGAGGCTTAGCCCTCGCGCCCACCCAACCCCCCTTTTATGCCGTTCAGGCTTGCTTTCAATAACATCGCACCATGAACAAGACGTGCATCAAATACAGTTTTTTTCAGAGCTTTTCAACTTTCATCATAAAGGCATTCAGTTTCCAGTTGGGGAGGTGCGTCCCCCTTATTTTTAAGCTTTTTGCCGACTTCCCTTACCTACTTTGCTCTATCGACCAGAGGCCACAAACCTTAGAGACCTGATACAGTTGGGGGTACGACCAGGGGTGTGAATAAGTCTGTCCTTCGGCTTTTCACAGGCAGTCGCGAACGCACCGGACACCTCGGAAGACAAGGTGCTTTACCCGCTATTTAACCCTTTCAACGGGAAATGAGAAGCCCTCTACCTCATCCTCTGGAGCAAGAACAGGGCTCACTCCAAGTTATTTTTAGGTAGGAGAAGAGAGCTTGTTTTTTTGGAAGGGAGCTCCTGCACATCTTGGCAAGACTTCATCCTAATCATAAGAAGACTCGACTGAAGAGAGCACGCTCGTCGTCAATAGGACAGAGCTCCCTCAGTCTTCAATCAAAAGCAACGTCTGAGTTCCCTACCTCATCCTCGACAGGAAGAGAGCTCCCTCCAATGTATTGAGAAAGAAGAGCGCCCCATCTCACAATGGCAGACAAGCCCCTCCAGCTTCACGAGAAAGAAGAGAGCTCCGTTTACCCCCCAGGCGACAACTAGAGACCTCCTTTCTCCCTTGGCAGGGGAAATGATCCTCGTCTGAAAATGGAAGAGAGCTTATGCTCAAGAAGAAATGGTGGAGCCCCCCCAAATCTTCAAACAAAGGAGTCTGATCCTTTCTTCAAGTTTCACAAAGAGAGCTCTTCAACCCCATGCTCTAAAACAAAAGATAGCTCTTGCTTGTTGGTGGCAGGAAAAGGGAGCTAGCCAGCTTCCTTGAACAGAGCTTCGAGGGCTTCCCATGTCCCTTTGAAAGTGGGCGGGGAAGACCAGACTTTACTTTTCAACTTCTCGACAGGAAGAGAGCGTCCTCCAATGTATTGAGAAAGAAAAAGCGCCCCATCTCAAAATGGCAGACAAGCCCCTTCAGCTTCACGAGAAAGAAGAAAGCTCAGTTTACCCCCCAGGCGGCAACTAGAGACCTCCTTTCTCTTTTGGCAGGGGAAATGATCCTCGTCAGAAAATGGAAGAGAGCTTATGCTCAAGAAGAAATGGTGGAACCCCCCCAAATCTTCAAACAAAGAAGTCTGATCCTTTCTTCAAGTTTCACAAAGAGAACTCCTCAACCCCATGCTCTAAAACAAAAGATAGCTCTTGCTTGTTGGTGGTAGGAAAAGGGAGCTAGCTAGCTTCCTTGCTTGAACAGAGCTCCAATACTTCTAGGTAAATCACTGCTTAATCTTGGCAAGAGTGAAAAGCAACGCACATGCACCTCATCATCGAAAACAAGAGGAGAGCCCCCTGCAATTTAACGCGAATACCAGAGCTCCTCTTCGGTTTGATCGGCGAGAAGAGAGCTCCTTTACCTCTCGTTAGAAGAAGAGATCCCCTGGCAAGAGATGGCAGCGCCTCCTTAGCTTCCAAACAGAGTGGCCCTCTTACATCATCCTCGACAAGAAGAGACTGGGAGCTTCTTCGAATCCAATTTCAAGAGATCTCCGTTTCAATAATGGACTGACAGGGCCCTCCAAGATATCGAGAAATAAGAGAGCTCTGTCTACCACCCAGTCGGCAAGAAGAGATCTCCTTTCTTCCAGGCAAGGGAGGTAAGAAAGCTTGTTTTTTATCTCCTCTTCCTCTTCAAAAAAAGGAAGAGAGCTTGAGCTCAAGAAGAAACGGTGAAGCCCCTCCCCCCAAAACCTTCAAACAAACAAGCTTGGTTCTCCCCTCAAGCTTCAAAGCGAGAGCTCCTCCAACCCATGCTCTAAAACCAGAAGATAGCTCTCCCAAGTTGTTCGTGGTAAGAGAAGAGAGCTTCTTTCTAGAAAGAAAGCGCCATTGCCTTTTGGAACGTTGCTTCTCATTCTTGAAAGAAAAGCACAAAGATCTCACTCGTAGCCAAAGAGGACAGAGCCCCCCCGACAATGTATGAGTTCTCTCCCTAATCATCGAAAACAGGAAGACAGTTCCCTCCAATTTCACGAGAAGGAAGAAGGCTCCTTTAACACTTGGTAGATAATAGATCCCCTGACAGGTCCTCTACCACAACTCAGAAGAGAGGTCCCTCTAACTTCTCGAGAAAGAAGAGAGCTTGATTTATCTTTCTGTGGACCAGAAGAAGACTCCTCTCTCTCTTAGTCGGGCGCGAGAACTCTTGACCATCTCCCTTCGTCCTCAAAGATGGAAGGGAGCTTCCGATCAAGAAGAAAGGATGGAGCTCCTCCATACTTGAAAAAGGAAGTCTGGTCCTCCCGCCCCCTTTTCAAATCGGAATGAGAAGCCCTCTACCTCATCCTCTGAAGCAAGAACAGAGCTCACTCCAAGTCATTTTTTGTAGGAAAAGTTTCCTAGAAGGGAGCTCCTTCTCCTTTTGGCAAGACCTTGTCCTAACTTTAAGAAGACTGAAGAGAGCACGCTCCTGGCAAACAAAAGCAACGTGTGAGTTCCCTACCTCATCCTCGACAAAAAGGCAGCTCCCTCCAATATATTCAGAAAGAAGAGCGCCCCATCTCACAATGGCAGACAAGCCCCTCGAACTTCACGAGAAAGAAGAGAGGTCCGTTTACCCTCCAGTTGGCAAGAAAAGACCCCTTTCCTCTCTTGGCACGGCAAACAAGAGAACTCCTGGCTGCCTCGTTTTCCTCTCCGGAAAATGAAAGAGAGCTTACGCTCAAGAAGAAATGGTGGAGCCCCCCCAAATCTTCAAACAAAGAAGTCTGATCCTCCCTTCAAGTTTCAAAAAGGGAACTCCTCCACCCCTTGATCTAAAACAGAAGATAGCTCTCCGAAGTTGTTCGTGGTAAGAGAAGCGAGTTAGCTAGCTTCCTTGCTTGAAGAGAGCTCCGATACCTCTTGGTAAGTCACTGCTTAATCTTGACAAGAGTGAAGAACAACGCATATGTTTTCCATTTCATCATCGTAAACAAGAGGAGAGCCTCCTGCAACGAGAATAAAAAGAGCCCTCTTCGGTTTGATCGGCGAGAAGAGAGCTCCTTTACCTCTCGTTAGAGGAAGAGATCCACTGGCAAGAGATGGCAGCGCCTCCTTAGCTTCCAAACAGACTGGCCCTCTTACATCATCCTCGACAAGAAGAGACTGGGAGCTTCTTCGAATCCAATATCAAGAGATCTCCATTTCAATAATGGACTGACAGGGCCCTCCACGATATCGAGAAAGAAGAGAGCTCTGTCTACCACCCAGTCGGCAAGAAGAGATCTCCTTTCTTCCAGGCAAGGGAGGTAAGAAAGCTTGTGTTTTATCTCCTCTTCCTCTTCAAAAAAAGGAAGAGAGCTTGAGCTCAAGAAGAAACGGTGAAGCCCCTCCCCCCAAAACCTTCAAACAAACAAGCTTGGTTCTCCCCTCAAGCTTCAAAGCGAGAGCTCCTCCAACCCATGCTCCAAAACCAGAAGATAGCTCTCCCAAGTTGTTCGTGGTAAGAGAAGAGAGCTTCTTTCTAGAAAGAAAGCGCCATTGCCTTTTGGAACGTTGCTTCTCATTCTTGAAAGAAAAGCGAAAAGATCTCACTCGTAGCCAAAGAAGACAGAGCCCCCCCCACAATGTATGAGCTCTCTCCCTAATCATCGAAAACAGGAAGACAGTTCCCTCCAATTTCACGAGAAGGAAGAAGGCTCCTTTAACACTTGGTAGATAATAGATCCCCTGACAGGTCCTCTACCCCAACAACTTAGAAGAGAGGTCCCTCTAACTTCTCGAGAAATATCTTTCTGTGGACCAGAAGAAGACTCCTTTCTCCCTTAGTCGGGCGCGAGAGCTCTTGACCATCTCCCTTTGTCCTCAAAGATGGAAGGGAGCTTCCGATCAAGAAGAAAGGATGGACCTCCTCCATGAGGTAGGGAAATCAGACGTTGATTTTGATTGAAGACTGAGGGAGCTCTGTCCATATTGACTACGAGCGCGGTCTCTTCAGTCTTCTTACGATTAGGATGAAGTCTTGCCAAGAGGTACAGGAGCTCCCTTCCAAAAAAGAAGAAGCTTTCTTCTCCTACGAAGAATAACTTGGATTGAGCTCGGTTCTCGTTTCAGAGGATGAAGTAGAGGCCTTCCCATGTCCCTTTGAAAGTGGGCGGGGAAGACCAGACTTCACTTTTCAACTTCTCGACAGGAAGAGAGCTTCCTCCAATGTATTGAGAAAGAAGAGCGCCCCATCTCAAAATGGCAGACAAGCCCCTTCAGCTTCACGAGAAAGAAGAAAGCTCAGTTTACCCCCCAGGCGGCAACTAGAGACTTCCTTTCTCTTTTGGCAGGGGAAATGATCCTCGTCAGAAAATGGAAGAGAGCTTATGCTCAAGAAGAAATGGTGGAACCCCCCCAAATCTTCAAACAAAGAAGTCTGATCCTTTCTTCAAGTTTCACAAAGAGAACTCCTCAACCCCATGCTCTAAAACAAAAGATAGCTCTTGCTTGTTGGTGGTAGGAAAAGGGAGCTAGCTAGCTTCCTTGCTTGAACAGAGCTCCAATACTTCTAGGTAAATCACTGCTTAATCTTGGCAAGAGTGAAAAGCAACGCACATGCCTTCCACCTCATCATCGAAAACAAGAGGAGAGCCCCCTGCAATTTAACGCGAATACCAGAGCTCCTCTTCGGTTTGATCGGCGAGAAGAGAGCTCCTTTACCTCTCGTTAGAAGAAGAGATCCCCTGGCAAGAGATGGCAGCGCCTCCTTAGCTTCCAAACAGAGTGGCCCTCTTACATCATCCTCGACAAGAAGAGACTGGGAGCTTCTGCCAATCCAATTTCAAGAGATCTCCGTTTCAATAATGGACTGACAGGGCCCTCCAAGATATCGAGAAATAAGAGAGCTCTGTCTACCACCCAGTCGGCAAGAAGAGATAGCTTCCGATCAAGAAGAAAGGATGGAGCTCCTCCATACTTGAAAAAGGAAGTCTGGTCCTCCCGCCCCCTTTTCAAAGCGGAATGAGAAGCCCTCTACCTCATCCTCTGAAGCAAGAACAGAGCTCACTCCAAGTCATTTTTTGTAGGAAAAGTTTCCTAGAAGGGAGCTCCTTCTCCTTTTGGCAAGACCTTGTCCTAACTTTAAGAAGACTGAAGAGAGCACGCTCCTGGCAAACAAGCAAAAAGCAACGTGTGAGTTCCCTACCTCATCCTCGACAAAAAGGCAGCTCCCTCCAATATATTCAGAAAGAAGAGCGCCCCATCTCACAATGGCAGACAAGCCCCTCGAACTTCACGAGAAAGAAGAGAGGTCCGTTTACCCTCCAGTTGGCAAGAAAAGACCCCTTTCCTCTCTTGGCACGGCAAACAAGAGAACTCCTGGCTGCCTCGTTTTCCTCTCCGGAAAATGAAAGAGAGCTTACGCTCAAGAAGAAATGGTGGAGCCCCCCCAAATCTTCAAACAAAGAAGTCTGATCCTCCCTTCAAGTTTCAAAAAGGGAACTCCTCCACCCCTTGATCTAAAACAGAAGATAGCTCTCCGAAGTTGTTCGTGGTAAGAGAAGCGAGTTAGCTAGCTTCCTTGCTTGAAGAGAGCTCCGATACCTCTTGGTAAGTCACTGCTTATTCTTGACAAGAGTGAAGAACAACGCATATGTTTTCCATTTCATCATCGTAAACAAGAGGAGAGCCTCCTGCAACGAGAATAAAAAGAGCCCTCTTCGGTTTGATCGGCGAGAAGAAAGCTCCGTCGAGGGCTGCGATTCAAACACGCCGTGACAATCGATTGGCAATGTTTGGACTTGGGAAATGCTGTGCCCAACACAGACTGGAACAGCACGCCTTCCAAAAATCGTGTTCGACACAGTGGGGGTGCAAACGAAAGGAAGAAAACAAGCCTTCTGCAAACTGGCATGTACCACTACACGTGCATGCACATCTTAAACTCTTGGAAGCACTCTGGTAGCCACAACATGTAAGAAGTTGCTCGGTTTTGTACCACCGTTTAGATCTGAATCCAGAACCATACAAGACCGTATGAACCGCATAACACAGTGCAGGTTTTGGGATCGCTGGCTTGGGGGAAGCTGTTGCGCATTATCTGGTTTATACGGTTTTTTAACGTTTTCAACTTTTTTGGCGGTTTGACGGCTCAGAGGCTGGAATGCGCTGGAATCCAACCGAGGCAGTTTAGATAGTTTCCTCGCTCTCCAGACCAACGGGAGCCCCCAAAACTATCTAAATTATCCAAACTATCTAAACCCCTCCCAGTTTAGATAGTTTAGATAGTTTGAGAGTTTAGATAGGTTAGAAAGTTCGGGGCCTCCCTGGTGCCCCTCTAAACAATCTAAACCCATCTCTCTCCAGACCAGCGGGAGCCCCCCAAACTATCTAAACGATCTAAACTATCCAAACTATCTACACTATCTAAACCCCTCCCGTTTTGGATAGTTCAGATAATTTAGATAGTTCAGATAGTTTTGGGGGCTCCTGCCTGTCTGGAGAGAGGGGTTTAGATAGTTTAGATAGTTTGGGGACACGTGGGCGGGCCCCAAAGTATCTAAACCCCCCTCTCTCCAGGCCAGCGGGAGCCCCAAAACAAAACTATCTAAACTATCTAAACCTGGAGGGGTTTAGATAGTTTAGATAGTTTGGGTGGCACGGGGGAAGGCCCAAACTATCTAAACTATCTAAACCCCTCTCTCTCCAAACCAACGGGAGACAACCAAACTATCTAAACTATCCAAACTATCTAAACTATCTAAACCGGGAGGGGTTTAGATAATTTAGATAGTTTGGGTGGCACGGGGGAAGGCCCAAACTATCTAAACTATCTAAACCGGGATGGGTTTAGATAGTTTAGATAGTTCGGATAGTTTAGATAGTTTGGGGGCTCCCGCTGCTCTGGTCTAAACCCCTCCCGGTTTAGATAGTTTAGATAGTTTGGGTGGCACGGGGGAAGGCCCAAACTATCTAAACTATCTAAACTATCTAAACCCCTCTCTCTCCAGACCAACGGGAGACCCCCAAACTATCAAACTATCTAAACTATCCAAACTATCTAAACTATCTAAACTATCTAAACCGGGAGGGGTTTAGATAGTTTAGATAGTTTGGGTGGCACGGGGGAAGGCCCAAACTATCTAAACTATCTAAACTATCTAAACCCCTCTCTCTCCAGACCAACGGGAGACCCCCAAACTATCTAAACTATCTAAACTATCCAAACTATCTAAACTATCTAAACTATCTAAACCGGGAGGGGTTTAGATAGTTTAGATAGTTTGGGTGGCACGGGGGAAGGCCCAAACTATCTAAACTATCTAAACCGGGAGGGGTTTAGATAGTTTAGATAGTTTGGATAGTTTAGATAGTTTAGATAGTTTGGGGGCTCCCGCTGCTCTGGTCTACACCCCTTCCGGTTTAGATAGTTAGATAGTTTGGGTGGCACGGGGGAAGGCCCAAACTATCTAAACTATCTAAAAACTATCTAAACTATCTAAACTATCCAAACTATCTAAACCCTCTCTCTCCAGACCAACGGGAGACCCCCAAACTATCTAAACTATCTAAACTATCTAAACCGGGAGGTGTTTAGATAGTTTAGATAGTTTGGGTGGCACGGGGGAAGGCCCAAACTATCTAAACTATCTAAACCCCTCTCTCTCCAGACCAACGGGAGACCCCCAAACTATCTAAACTATTTAAACTATCCAAACTATCTAAACTATCTAAACCGGGAGGGGTTTAGATAGTTTAGATAGTTTGGGTGGCACGGGGGAAGGCCCAAACTATCTAAACTATCTAAACCCCTCTCTCTCCAGACCAACGGGAGACCCCCAAACTATCTAAACTATCTAAACTATCTAAACCGGGAGGGGTTTAGATAGTTTAGATAGTTTGGGTGGCACGGGGGAAGGCCCAAACTATCTAAACTATCGAAACTATCTAAACCGGGAGGGGTTTAGATAGTTTAGATAGTTTGGATAGTTTAGATAGTTTGGGGGCTCCCGCTGCTCTGGTCTACACCCCTTCCGGTTTAGATAGTTTAGATAGTTTGGGTGGCACGGGGGAAGGCCCAAACTATCTAAACTATCTAACCCCCTCTCTCTCCAGACCAACGGGAGACCCCCAAACTATCTAAACTATCTAAACTATCCAAACTATCTAAACTATCTAAACCCCTCCCGGTTTAGATAGTTTAGATAGTTTGGGTGGCACGGGGGAAGGCCCAAACTATCTAAACTATCTAAACTATCTAAACCCCTCTCTCTCCAGACCAACTGGAGACCCCCAAACTATCTAAACTATCTAAACTATCCAAACTATCTAAACTATCTAAACCGGGAGGGGTTTAGATAGTTTAGATAGTTTGGGTGGCACGGGGGAAGGCCCAAACTATCTAAACTATCTAAACCGGGGGGGGTTTAGATAGTTTAGATAGTTTGGATAGTTTAGATAGTTTAGATAGTTTGGGGGCTCCCGCTGCTCTGGTCTAAACCCCTTCCGGTTTAGATAGTTTAGATAATTCGGGTGGCGCGGGGGAAGGCCCAAACTATCTAAACTATCTAAACCCCTCTCTCTCGCAGACGAACGGAGACCCCCCCAATAATGCACAATCTATTTCTAAACTATCTAAACTATCCAAACTATGTCTAAACTATCTACTGATCAAACCGGGAGGGGTAGCATAGTTTAGAAGTTTGGGTGGCACGGGGGAAGGCCCAAACTATCTAAACTATCTAAACCCCTCTCTCTCCAAACCAACGGGAGACCCCCAAACTATCTAAACGATCTAAACTATCCAAACTATCTAAACTATCTAAACCGGGAGGGGTTTAGATAGTTTGGGTGGCACGGGGGAAGGCCCAAACTATCTAAACTATCTAAACTATCTAAACCGGGAGGGGTTTAGATAGTTTAGATAGTTTGGATAGTTTAGATAGTTTAGATAGTTTGGGGGCTCCCGCTGCCCTGGTCTAAACCCCCCCGGTTTAGATAGTTTAGATAGTTTGGGTGGCACGGGGGAAGGCCCAAACTCTCTAAACTATCTAAACTATCTAAAACCCTCTCTCTCCAGACCAACGGGAGACCCCCAAACTATCTAAACTATCCAAACTATCTAAACTATCTAAACTATCTAAACCGGGAGGGGTTTAGATAGTTTAGATAGTTCGGGTGGCACGGGGGAAGGCCCAAACTATCTAAACTATCTAAACCGGGAGGGGTTTAGATAGTTTAGATAGTTTGGATAGTTGAGATAGTTTAGATAGTTTGGGGGCTCCCGCTGCCCTGGTCTAAACCCCTCCCGGTTCAGATAGTTTAGATAGTTTGGGTGGCACGGGGGAAGGCCCAAACTATCTAAACTATCTAAACTATCGAAACCCCTCTCTCTCCAGACCAACGGGAGACCCCCAAACTATCTAAACTATCCAAACTATCTAAACTATCTAAACTATCTAAACTATCTAAACCGGGAGGGGTTTAGATAGTTTAGATAGTTTGGGTGGCACGGGGGAAGGGCCCAAACTATCTAAACTATCTACACCGGGAGAGGTTTACAGTAGATAGTTTAGATAGTTTGGATAGTTTAGATAGTTTAGATAGTTTGGGGGCTCCCGCTGCTCTGGTCTAAACCCCTCCCGGTTTAGATAGTTTGGGTGGCAAGGGGGGAGGCCCAAACTATCTAAACTATCTTAACTATCTAAACCCCTCTCTCTCCAGACCAACGGGAGACCCCCAAACTATCTAAACTATCCAAACTATCTAAACTATCTAAACCGAGAGGGGTTTAGATAGTTTAGATAGTTTGGGTGGCACGGGGGAAGGCCCAAACTATCTAAACTATCTAAACTATCTAAACTATCTAAACTATCTAAACCGGGAGGGGTTTAGATAGTTTAGATAGTTTGGATAGTTTAGATAGTTTGGGGGGGGCTCCCGCTGCCCTGGTCTAAACCCCTCCCGGTTTAGATAGTTTAGATAGTTTGGGTGGCACGGGGGAAGGCCCAAACTATCTAAACTATCTAAACCCCTCTCTCTCCAAACCAACGGGAGACCCCCAAACTATCTAAACGATCTAAACTATCCAAACTATCTAAACTATCTAAACCGGGAGGGGTTTAGATAGTTTGGGTGGCACGGGGGAAGGCCCAAACTATCTAAACTATCTAAACTATCTAAACCGGGAGGGGTTTAGATAGTTTAGATAGTTTGGATAGTTTAGATAGTTTAGATAGTTTGGGGGCTCCCGCTGCCCTGGTCTAAACCCCCCCGGTTTAGATAGTTTAGATAGTTTGGGTGGCACGGGGGAAGGCCCAAACTCTCTAAACTATCTAAACTATCTAAAACCCTCTCTCTCCAGACCAACGGGAGACCCCCAAACTATCTAAACTATCCAAACTATCTAAACTATCTAAACTATCTAAACCGGGAGGGGTTTAGATAGTTTAGATAGTTCGGGTGGCACGGGGGAAGTGAAGTCCCAAACTATCTAAACTATCTAACCGTGAGGGGTTTTAGATAGTTTTAGATAGTTTTGATAGTTTTTAGCTGTTTAGATAGTTTGGTGGGCTCCCGCGGCCCTGGTCTAAACACCTCCCGGTTTAGATAGTTTAGATGTTTGGTGGCACGGGGGAAGGCCCAAACTATCTAAACTATCTAAACCGGGAGGGGTTTAGATAGTTTAGATAGTTTGGATAGTTTAGATAGTTTAGATAGGTTGGGGGCTCCCGCTGCTCTGGTCTACACCCCTTCCGGTTTAGATAGTTTAGATAGTTTGGGTGGCACGGGGGAAGGCCCAAACTATCTAAACTATCTAAACCGGGAGGGGTTTAGATAGTTTAGATAGTTTGGATAGTTTAGATAGTTTAGATAGTTTGGGGGCTCCCGCTGCCCTGGTCTAAACCCCTCCCGGTTTAGATAGTTTAGATAGTTTGGGTGGCACGGGGGAAGGCCCAAACTATCTCTAAACTATCTAAACCCCTCTCTCTCCAGACCAACGGGAGACCCCCAAACTATCTAAACTATCCAAACCAAACTATCTAAACTATCTAAACTATCTAAACCGGGAGGGGTTTAGATAGTTTAGATAGTTTGGGTGGCACGGGGGAAGGCCCAAACTATCTAAACTATCTAAACTATCTAAACCGGGAGGGGTTTAGATAGTTTAGATAGTTTGGATAGTTTAGATAGTTTAGATAGTTTGGGGGCTCCCGCTGCCCTGGTCTAAACCCCTCCCGGTTTAGATAGTTTAGATAGTTTGGGTGGCACGGGGGAAGGCCCAAACTATCTAAACTATCTAAACTATCTAAACCCCTCTCTCTCCAGACCAACGGGAGACCCCCAAACTATCTAAACTATCTAAACTATCCAAACTATCTAAACTATCTAAACTATCTAAACCGGGAGGGGTTTAGATAGTTTAGATAGTTTGGGTGGCACGGGGGAAGGCCCAAACTATCTAAACTATCTAAACCGGGAGGGGTTTAGATAGTTTAGATAAATACCCCAAACAGGAACGCCACATTATACATAAAGGTTTCTCTTACATATATATATATATATATACATAGATACATATCTGTATGTCGGTTTGTAGATGTGAATCCTTGTATGTGTGTGTATATACATATGCACACATAAAAAGCGGCAGGGACATTCAGGGGCTATGCAGGGCTTTAGGGTTGTAGGTTCTTGCTTTTAGAACTTCAGGGCTTCAGGGTTTGGGGTTTTCGGTTTTCAGGTTCTCTGAGATGCAGCTCGTGCCTGAACTTATATCGGCAGAAAGACGAATATACCCATACGTCTCGCTCTCGCGGCAACACGGCGCATGTTCAAAGAGACCCTAAGCTCAAGTCTCGCCGGCGTCAAGGCCATGCACAGACTGAAACATTAAGTTTGAGAACGTATGAGCCGGAATCCCCAGCCCCAGCACCATAGTCCAAGAACTCAGAACCCACAAACTATCTGAAGCACTGCATCCATGAGGAAGCACTCCAAGCCCTCAACTGATAAAGAACCGAGTCCCCTGCGTATGAGCTCTGAGTCCTTCAAAACATGATTTTAGGGCACCGTGCAATAGCCAGGCCAAACACTTTTCTCGGAGTACTAGCTACTAGACTGTAGCCAGTGAAGAAGCTGTACACCCCAGTTTGCATAACATCAACCTTCCTGGGGGCTTCGAAAGAGGTCCCGGTCGTGTGGAGCGTAGACGAGGCTGAGTTTGAAGTGCACGATGCAGAGATAGTAGGCTGCCCAAAGCTGGCCCGAACCCTGAAGCCCTGATCAAAGCCCCAATCTCTTAGACCAACAGATCCAAACGCACAAGTGGCAGTCAGCTTCAAGGCCGGACATTCTCTTTGGCTTGCGGCTTTTAAGAACTCTTCGGGTCTATGAGAGTAGCGCTCAATTAGAGGTTTAGGGGCTCTCCCATGGCTAGCTCGCTGGCTCGCGACAGACAGAACATACCTGCTACCTACGTACACACATACATACAGACATACCTACATACAGACATACACACATAGAGACATACATACATAGCGACATACGTGCATACACACATACGTACGTACATCCATCCATGCATACATACATACATAATATATATATATATATATATATATACACACATGTAAACGCACACACACACACACACATTGTATTTGGTACGACCTCAAGGCCAAACGATCCCGGTCCTCCTCAGGTGGAGCTGGCGGCTTCTCATCCTTCGGCCGCTCGCCTCTAAGAAGGGCCAGTACATGTGCAAGGATGGGGTAGATAACCGCCCCCCTCCGCAAAAAAAAAAGTTGGTATACTTGTGGTCGTCATAGTCTTTCCAGAATATAATGCTGTATCCCTAGACCCCCAAGAATACGTGAAATAATAGCTTTAGTAGCCCAACACCCATAAAAGGCTCTTATTCTACATACGGTTGGGATCCTAACCCGCCCCCCCTCTCCCCCCCCTTTAAAAACAAAGTAGCTATAATGGTGGTACTCGAAGTATGTTGTATCCCCAAACTGTATTCAATGCATAAAGGCCTCTGTATTATTTGTTGGGACCCTCTATACCTAAACCTTTCAAAGTTTGTAGAAGAATGGCCCAACACCCATAAACGGCTATTATCCTGAACATCTTGCGGGATCGAGATAAGACTTTAAAGCTTGGGGTTCAGGATGTCAGATTCAGGGTTCCAAGGCATAGGGTTAAAGGTGACAAGTTGCAAGCTATTGGGCTTGAAAGTTTGTGGGCTTGTGCTGCACCCGAAACCCCTAAACCCTGAGGTGATCATGGCGGGGCGGTGGTCTCTCTTTACCTCTTTGCTTTCTGGGCTGGGGTCCTTTGCTACTCCCGGGTGTCCAGGATTTGGAGCTGTGGCTTGCAACTACATGTCCGGTTCGGTGGAGGCGAGGGCATACTTGAAGAACTTTTCCGGTTCAGCTTCGCGGCAATTTGTCCTCAGGGTTGTCGCTCGGTTATGTTCAGCAGCAGGTCATGGGTAATTAATGCAAGAAGCACAGTCACGGCTACTTGAAGGATCATGGGACTTAGTAACTAGGGTTATAATCAGGGCAACTATACTTAAAACTACTTATAACCCCAATCAAGGTACTTATAACCATACTTACTAAGTCCCATGATCCTCCAAGTATACAAGCCTGTTTTCAAAAGAGCGCAAGCGCCTCCAACACCGTCCGGGCAACCCGAATCCGGGACCCTTTCAACCCAGAGGCTGCTGCATGGTCAGCACTGGTCACACGAATGGCGTTACGATCGTTGCCCTGCTAAGGGTTTAGGGTTTCGGGTTTAGGGTTTAGGGTTTGGGGTTTCGGGTACTACTCTCGGAAAATGCTACTTCGATAGTCTTAGTACCAATGTCCCATGGCTTGCAAAGAGCAAGCCTAGGACATCGAATCTGAACCCGACCCGCCCTTTCGACACCCGGAAAAGTCAAAGTGCCACGCGGCCTGGACGCGCAGCTGCTTCCTGCCCGGCGGCTAATGTTACTATGATGAAGATAATGTCATCCCCTCTACTGATGAATGGTAGACCCTACAGCCCTACACCCCAAACCAGGAACGCTAACCCTAAACCTTTACATCTTATGGTACAAGTACTTTAGGGGCCTTAATGACTAGACGCCAACTATATAACTATGAGCAGGAATCCCCAAAATAGCATTCAATTATTAAGGCCCCTATATTGTGTAGTTATATAGATTCCTTATAGTAATCCTGATAGACCCCTTTAAAGGGAACCCTATTCTACTAGTATTGGCAATTGTTTACGCCCCCATGCTTGCAATCAGGGTGTCCTCTTTCTTCGCCGGCTCGGGCGGAGCTGGCGGCTGAACGGGCCTGGGCCGTTCATGGGTAGCTATAACTGGGATTCTATTCAAGGTAAGTATACGTATAGCCCATATTCGGGGACTTATAACTCCACCTATAACTATCCATGAACCTCCAAGTATCCGGTCATTGGACCCGAAGTTTCCTGAAGCCTGAAGCCGAAACCGAGATGCTTAGGGCTGCGATTCCCTAAGCCGGTCCTCATTGAGGGTTTGGTCGGACTAAGTGGAGGCTCGTGCTTCTCTGCGACAACTGGGTTCGCCAAAAGTGCTTCCAAATGCCCGCGAAGCCCCTTCTAGGTTATCTTTATGGCTATTTCCGAGCATGATCCTCAACGATAGGTTTTGACATGCGCGTTTCTTTACAGATTTTGGCATGGCTCCTTATGAGAAACCTCCAAAAGGCGCAATTTCAGCCTGAACACTGAATCCTAAACCCAAATACTGAACCCTATAAACCCTGAACCCTCAATCCCAAATCCCGAATTCCATTCACCCGAATTAAACTTTAAACCCTGAACCCCCAAATCCCTAAATCCTAGACGCCAAGCCCTACATCTCAAGAACTGTAAGCCCTACCTTCCTCACGAGGCCCAGTCCGGGGTGCCATGTTCAGCCGCTGCTGGACCAAGTCTCTGGCCTCGGTCTGACGGAGAGACTTTCTGGGTTTAAGGGGTTAGGGTTCAGGGGTTTAGGGGTTACGGGTTTAGGGGTTGGGTTAGGGATTGAGGGGTTAGGGCATAGGGTATGCTTTTTCGTGCTGTGATAAGCAGGCTGGTTCTTGCCGAAGACATCAAGACGGTCATCATGAGGCGGTTATCCTCAAGAAATAGCACTGCCAATGCTATCATGCACGGACTTCTGGTTGTCCATTGACATTTGAAGCTTGCGAGTCTTGTTTCAACCTTCTTGCTATCCGTAGTATGAGCAACATTCTCTGGAGAGCAGGACAGGGGTCGGCACTTTCCTTTTCATGATCGTTGTGGCTGTCGCAACAGCAGCAGCTTCAGCACTGCTACTTTTGGCCAATTCTACCGTTGTTGCTGACGGTGATAACAAGTCTTGCATTGGCACTGCGTCAGCGAAGAGCAACAACTGCTATGTTGGTTGTGTTCGCTGTGTTCACATTCTCACCCGTGTAACTAGTGATTCCAGCAATAACTACAATGACTATGTTCAGAACGACGACAACTGCTACTGAGAGTGTTGCTGCTGTTGCTGCGCCTGCTGCACTGCTCCCTAATTTGGTGCTGCTGTGATCACTATGCTGGTACATTGCGGTCTTCTACTTGTTACAGGTATGGCTTGTGCAGGAGCGAGTGCTCTCACAAGTGCTCCTCGCTATTTTAGAGCCGTGCGATTATCGCTCGCAGTACTCCGGTTATACTCATTGTCGCGGGAGATAAGGTCGAATGTTTGGTGTCCCAGATCCTACCAGACAGGGGCTTCAGACCTGTGGGCCCAGTCCTGCTGACTCACCCTAAACCCTGAGAGCGGCCCAATGGCACGGAGCGCGGAGGCTTAGGGATCCCGCCCCTGAGGCCTGCACCGGCGGCAGCATGTTGGGCATCTGCGGGTTCTGTGCCTTCGGTAGCTGCGCGTGTCTGAATTTAAGGGTCCAGGGTGACACTACAACTCCTTAGACAACTCGGCAAACCCTTGCCCTATAGGAATTCAGGTTTGGCAGGGGGACCTTCGGCTTTCGGCTGACGGGACCGAGATGCTGGACTTCCCCGCCCCTTTGTTTAGAGCACAGACAAGTTGACAGACAAGGCTAGAGCTCGAACTTCTGATCTTCCTGCTATACACATGCAAGTATATGTGTATGTATATGTGTGTGTGTATATATATATATATATATATATATATATATATATATATATATATATATATAATATATATAATATATATATATATAGTCAGCGTCTGGCGTTCCCCGCCTCCCCCCCCCCCCCCCCCCCCCCCCCCCCCCAAATGTAGGGGTGGGGGGGGGGGCTGGCATGTGTGCGAAAAGGGGTCGGGGCCGTTGGAGCTGCCACTATATGGTGGGGTGCTGCTGGCTGCCAGGGCTCATACGCAAGTCCTGCGCAAGCAAGCCATAAACCCTATAACGCAGCGCGTGTCCCTGTTTCGAGTTACTCAAAGTCCGTAACCTTAACTTGTACTTAACACCCTACACCCAACCCTAAACCCCACCTAACTGCAGGCTCTACGCCTAAAGCAGAACATACCCCGCAAATCCTCCCTAAGCCCTTGTCGACTTGAAGCCTTATACCCTTATACCTTGTAAAACCCAAAGCTCAAAAGCTTAAGCTAGACCCAAAACCCCAAAACCCCCACAACCACCCCACAGGGGAAGAGGGAACCCACACCCAACACCACAGGGGAGGGGGGGCCCCACCTTATAATCCGGACCATTGACCTTTGGGGGGAGGGGGGGGGGGGGGCGGAGCGCGTGACCATATCTACATGCGCGTGTGCGCATGTGCACATCCTGAAGCGTAAACAACGTATGGACTTCATAAGCACATGCTCCGGAAACATTCGAGTGGTAGAGCCAGTCAGCTTCACACAATAGCACAACTTCGCCATGCGATCGTCGCATGTTACCCTTTCAGGCGCTGCAGTCTCCGCAAAGCGCGGCAGTCTCCCACGCAGGCAACCCTAAACCCTAAACCCTAAAGGCATGTGCCATCGACCAGCACGAGTAATTACCAGAACATACCTCATCCCTCAACCGTCAACAACAAGAACAAGTCAGAATCTTGTCTGTGGGCGCTGCTTGGAGACCCATGCCATGGCCCATCATGGCCTCGAAAAAGATATAGTTGGATGTGAAACAGTTAAGATTCCATGTCTTCTGAGTCCGGGCCTGTGGAACACCCGCCATGTTCTGCAGCACAGCTGCCAGAGACGCCGGCGCCATGGTCTGGCCAACGCACAAACGGGCGATTCAGACAACAAATGAGCCCGACATAGACCCCGCAACGAGTAGGATCCTTACGGTAAGGGCAGGTTCTAAGAAACCCACAAACTACAACACGGGTTACTGTTTCGGCTTTCGGAGTCGTGCTTCAGGATAGGAATAATGAATAATGCAAGCATGAGCTAGCGGAGCACCAGTGATTACCAGTACAGGCATGCCTGCGCATTCGGCAGCGATTGCGGAACTGCCGGGGGCCTGCGGATTCACGGCGCACTTGACCAAATCAAGCATACCGCATAAGCAAATGTGTGCAACTGATGAGATGCTGAGCATAGCACGCTGGTGGTTGCTCTGGCATAACCTGTACCGGTGGAACCTTCCCGCATGGAGGACACCATGCAAGACAGGCCGTCAGCTTCAGCACAAGTGCAACACATTGGCTGCCGGTTGCACCTGTTTTCGAAGGCGTAGATTCGTCGCCTCGGCTGCAAATTAACAGCACGAACCCAAAATGGCGAGCCTTTCTTCAGCTTGCATTCAATCTTATAACAGCACTTGGGCATTTGGAGCTGTGTTCAAACTCAGGAATCAGGACTTCCTCCTTCTTCAGGTGGCACAACCCATCCTCATCCACCCGTAGTTCTGCTAGGCTCCTGCCGCAAGTCGTGCTCCAAAGCGTAAGACTGGTGGGTTGAGGCAAGTCTACCGTCACATAGAGAACTGAAAATTTAGCATAATGGTTTTGGGGTACAATACAGTATATTTACATCAAGCAACCTTATTATCAGGGAGTGCATTGCTAACTGTTCAGGCCGCAATATCATCGGCATTAAGGTCGAACGTGCTTGGGGGCCCCAGGAAGTTTAGGGTTTGCGGTGCAGAGGGCACATGAGCCAGTTTTGGGGGCCCGCCTTGAGATTTGGGTCTTCTTCATACCTGCGGCGTAGAGTTTGTTTAGGGTGACTTTCGTTTGAATACCGGTAGTGCGCCCAAATCTGCTCGTGGCCTCTTCTCAGAACTCATGAGCCATTTAAGGAGCCATGAGCGAGTGGCGGTAATAGCGCAGTCGCAACAAATGGTGAGAAGAACAGCCATGAAGCTAGAAAAAGGAATGTCAAAAGGACGAATGTGTCCTTTGTCTAGACCTATCCTGCATTGACCCGAAATCCCCAACCCTAAGCCCGAAATCCCAAAGTGCAAACCTGAAATCCCAAACCCTATAACCCGACATCCGAAACCCAATTCTCAACCGCGAGGCCTTCGAACCATACTTGGAGGATCATGGGACTTAGTAAGTAAGGTTATAAGTACCTTAAGTGGGGTTATAAGTAGTTATAAGTATAGTTGCCCGAACTATAACCCAAGTTACTAAGTCCCATGATCCTTTAAGTACATACACCCTCAGGCAAGTTGCAGCAGCTGCCGCCATGGCCTGCGAAGAAGCCCTGAACCCGAAAGCCTCTAAAGGAATCCTACCAGCCATACCCAAAGTAGTTCGTTTTTGGGGTTCATATATAGAATCCCAAAAGGTAATCCCAAAAAGGAACTACTTTGGGGCCTATGGGTAGACCCCTATAGTACCTCTTTAAGGGGACCCTGTTTTAAAACCCTCAAGGAACGCTTTAGTGTTTAGAAGCCTTTGGACTGGTGGTTTAGGATTCAAGGCTTACGCCGTGGGATTTGGTTTTGCGAGGTGCTCCGAGCTGAGAGGCCCATGTTGGGCAGGCATTTTGTTTAAGGTTTTTTTTTGAGCTCCTTTTTGTTCAAGGGTTTACGGCTTGGGGTTTAGGGTGTAGGGTTCAGGATTTACATGTTGAGGGCTTGTAGAACCCTTTATTACTTGCAAAAGCATTGAAGCGTGAACCCCGAAATCCCGCGGCCCTAAACCCTAAACAGCCGCCCAAAATCCACACTGTAAAACCCGCGGGTCGGACGCTCACTGCTGAGGCTGATAGCTCTGCTGACTTCGACCTTCGAAGCACCTTAACAATCAGAATCAAGCTTCGTGGATGCATTCTACTCTACTTATGTTGATGCGCCCTCATGAAGCATATTAGCGTTTGACTATTTCCTTAGTTGCAGAACTCATTGCCCAACAAGGTCAAACTTGCAGTTCTGCAGGACAAAAAACTATGCCAAAAATGTAAAGTGCACCCATGCGGCTAATACGGCCCGACCACTAGATTACCCCCTCTTCGCGATTCTACCGGGCCTGCTTCGCTTGCTGTGAAAGCTCTTCCTCATTCACCACAGTCGGCTCAGGCCTGGAGGTGGAGTTTAGAGCTAATAAGGGCGTAAGACTGGGATCTTAACTTAGCATCTCGTATATTCAAAAATGGTTGAGCCGTTCTGCAGTGTAGCTGTCCGCTTGTTCTTCTGTTTTCTGTTCCGGGGATACCATTTATAAATGCCGCTATTATGCTCGCGTACCACCGGACTTGCTCTGTCTGCATTCTTACTTTGTTTTGGGATTGCTTCATCAAAATAAAGGAGAGGCTTTGTTATGTCAGGGTCCAAGCCTTACCATTTGAGAGGTTCAAGGCTTCTTCAAAGCTCCCGCAAGGTGCAAGAGTTTTGGGGCACTAAGGATGACGATGCAGTATCGCCGCATATTAAGTGACCTTTGCGAGTTTCGGATTTAGGGTTCGTCTTGTGCTAGTCTGCTAGTCTTTTGTGGTACGAACTTCAGACGCATCTTTTCTACATCTGCACCCATGGATAGCTGAGACAAAGACGGAGGTGCAGCGGGGGGTCCTCCATGGCAGTGCACGGCACGAACGGGTGCAATCATATACGTCTCACACTCTACCAATGTTGTGGCTGCTGCCAGATAAAAAATGGCAATGCCGTAAACAGCATCCATCATCGTGATGGACATACACTATACCGCACTTCAGCCACATCATCTGCATCGCTGCAAGTACCAATGGTATGCTCATCGGAGACCGCATTGTGACGATTGAAATAGAAATCTCTAGAGCAGCCCCGTCACATTGAAATCACACCAGCAATCACCATAGTCATAGAAATACCTAGTTCTCCCCTGCAGGCAATAAGAGCCACTGCAACGACCAGCGACTGTGTGAAGGACAACATTGCGTCACATTGCAGAGACCAGCTGCCAAACTAGTGCCGGTGCCGACCACTACATCTGTGGTCGTACATGCAGGCCCTGTGAAGCTAGCACCTGAATCAGAACCCTCAAAGAAGCAAGCATCACCCAACAGGAACCTCTAAGGCACCAGAATCTCACAGGTAGGCCATTGCAAATAATCGCTGGCTCCATCGGAGGCACATTTGACATAGTTCTGATGAATCCAGGAAGAACTGGGAGTCCATTTGACACTGTAACAGCAAGTAGCGGTTCATGGGACTTAGTGAATCGGGCAATAAATGAGGTAGCTGTACCGGTAATTGCGTATAACTCCAACCAGGCTACTTATAGCCTTACATACCAAGTCCTATGATCCTCGCAGCACCCGTAACCAGGAATATGCCTCTGATCATACAAGTAACACGAATCCGCTTGTCATGTAAGGCACGCTTCGTAGTTATAGAGTATTGGGGTGGTTCTCTAAAGCGTAAACGAGCTCCTGCGGTCTCCGGAGGCGGTGGCGGGCGCCTTGACACACGGACGTTGCCATGAATTTTTGGTTTTAGAGCTTTAGGGTGATAATAGGGCTTAGGGTTAAGTCGGTTAGAGTGTCTAGGACTGGAAGAAGCATCACAAGATCATGGGAGGCTGTGTGGCATTGCATGGACGGACTGCTCTTGAGCACTGCTAGGGCCCTGATATCCCAATAAAACCCTTTATCATATGAAGCCCAATAAGGAAGGGATATCCGTATAAAATGCTTATGCTTAGGTGCTTGTGGGGCCCCTAAACTGAGGCTGCGTCTCCTCCAGCCCTGGCGGCGAGATCCCGGCCTGCAAAGAAAGACTGGTGCTGTAAAGTCGACACATGCCTGGGCATGCTTCGTCAAGGGCAGGACAATCTCGGAACAGAACAGAAATGCCGGATGTTCTAACATCCAGAACCGATCAATCAGGACCAATCCCCAAGGGTCCATGTACCCAAATAGTATACACTTTGGGCCCAATGTACCTATATCGGGAGTACCTTCAGGCCAAAATTATATACTAGTTGGGTACATGGACCCTTCGGGAATTACGAATTACTCGTCTTTAGCCCCCCTGGCAACAAAAAGACTGAAGGCCCGCCGCGGCCAGTTCTTGGTGAGCTCGGATGGCATCCGCTTGGATGAGGAGGCCTGTGCATCGGGAACCCTGCAAAGACTTCAGGGCTTCCAGACTCAGGGCAGGCCGTGGGATAAACACTACATTAGACGAACTACCAGAGGTTACAAGACGAATGATACTAAGCTTTGACGAATGCGCATTCCTTGGCCAAGTCTACACTTGCAAGCATTCAGCCGTCAGTGGCAGATACACGCATGGTTTGGTTTGCTGAGCACATAGATATGTATATATATATATATATATATACATGTATTTTGTATTCATAAACCTGTAGATACTGTATAAGCAAGAATATATATATATATATATATATATATATATATATACATATATATATATATATATATATATAGATGTGGGTGAATATGCACATGATATGTAATCACTGTGTCTTTTGTCCTCTCTCTCTCTGTCTGTATATATATACACATTTGTATATGTATATGTATATGTATATACACATACGTATACATACATATACCTACGTATATAAACATAAACTGATAAGTACATGAATAAGCAAAGACATAAACATGTGCGTATCTTTGTTTACATATTGTATACACAGACGTATGTACGTACATACACACACACACACACACACGCACACACTCACACACACATGGGTAGTGATCAAAATTAGGGTCCCTTTTTTGGGTCCATATTATAGTACGGCACCTAATATTTAGGGTGCCCAAAAAGGGACCCTAATTTTGACAACCACCCACATATAGAATTACAACCCGGGCCAGAAATTGAATCCTTTTTCCAGTCTTGGCCTGCAAGCGTTGCAGCATCAAGGAGCTCCTTGTCGCCCCCGAAGGCCGCACCTGGCGCTCAGAAGGCTTAGGGTTTGTTCAGGGATGAAGTTTAAGGCTTTGCGGTTTTGAATTCTTACGAGGTTTGCTCGAGGTGTGGAAGGCTTAAACCGCTTGAGGATTCCTGTGTTCGGGGTTGATTCTCTCGGAAAAGGGGTGCATGCTGGCCTTCATTTATGGTGCCTGGTCTCCTCGACTGAAAATAGCAATAGCAGTAGCCATATTGGTCATCGTCATCAAAGACCGGCAACAATCAGAGCTTACTGAGACGATCGCACTTCCTTGCTGCCGCGAGCAGCGTTTCTGGGTGCACCAGGGGTGGCAGCTGCACATCCTTCCACAACCTGAGGCCAGGCTGTCCGTCCGCACAGAACCAAGATTGCAACTGAAAGATCCACAGGTGCAAAGGTCTTGCATAACATAGGGGGCTTAATCTGGGCATTCTGGGCTTAGTATGGCTTAGTACTTGGAAGAAGGCTTTGGGGCACCTTATGGTGTAAATATGCTGAAGAACTCTCCGTAACACTTGAGTTGTCCTAAACCCTAGGCCTGTCTCCCTTTAAAGGAACCCTTATAGAACCCTTATAGTAACCCTCTAAAGGAACCCTAAGGTGCTACTGGGTTTCCTTTAAAGGGTTGCTAGAAGGATGTGTTCTGCCTGCTTCGGGAAAACGTCCTCTCAAGATCCTGAAGACCCTGAGCTGGAGGTCACAAACCGACAAGCCCAGCTGCTGGCTTAGTCTAGGGATGTATGTATACATGTACATATATATATATATATGTATATATGTATATATACATATACGCATATGCATATGTATATATATATATATATATAATGTGTAAAGATGATACGTGGATAGTAAGTGCGTATAACCCTCAAGCTGAATCAGTTCTTCGCAATGATCTCTGCACCAGAGACTGCAGGCAGGCCACGCGAGTGGAGCAGTCGGTGCTTTCGTCATGCCCGTTCTACGATCATGTCCGTGAGGGGTTTAGGGTTATATTGGGGCCTCAATCATTAGGATAGGGTATTGGGGCCCATTATACCATCATTATTATAAGGAGCCCCAGAATAGCATAGGTAAGTATTTAGGCCCCTATATCAAGAGTTTCGCATCCGTGAGGATCTTCAGACCGAAATCGATGGCTTCATAGGGCCCTCGGCTGTCGTTCCTGCTTGGGTACTTTCATTTCTGCTTGATGGCCTCTGTATCTCTGTGCCTCTCTCTCTCTCTCTCTCTCTCTCTCTCTCTCTCTCTCTGTCCATAATATTATGTGTGTATATATATATATAAATACATTATATACACACATACATACAGTGTATACATGCACACAAGTATACGCATGTATATATCTACATATGTATGTTGCATACATAATCGCCTTCATACTACTGTATCATGTTCTGGCTATTCTGGAGACTATCGCTCTTTCGTAGGGCTGGGGTTCGGCTCTGGGGTCATGGTCTAGGTCTACCGAAGGGTTTGGGGTTTAGGGTTTAGGGTTTAGTGCATGTTGCGTTCGGCATCTGTCGCTGTCTGTCTCGCACACATGTTTTCTGAAACCAATGGCTGCAGGTCGCGACATACCCGTTCCAATGAAATTAACGGGAACAAGAAGGGCAAGACGCCGCAGAATTCTGTGCTGTCGGCCTCCTCGTTTCCAATATTCATTTGACCAAAATTTGATCAAACTGAAACTCACCGTCTAGGATCCGCCGTGACTGCACTGAGCAAATTCTGACCGTCCGAAACTCGACCCCACAAAGTATGAATACTAGCGAGCATACATACTGGCATCTGCGTACAAAACTCCAGGCTGAGTGCATTCCTTTAAGAAGCACCGCCGCCGAATGCTGAAAGAGAGCCTATGACTTGGCAGCCGCACGTTCAACACCATCTGGGACATGCAAACGGAACCTAGAAACGTGACACCCGCCGAATTTCTATCTGAACTTGCCTGCATCTATCTCGCGAATCACAGTGCATGAAGAGCCACGGTGAACTGAATGAACAGGCCAAGACGTGGCACTCTTATCCGATTGTATGCTCATACTACATCTTCATAACGAGAAAAGTAAACCCCGAAACTTGAACTGTACCTCCAGCGAAACCCTAAACCCTAAACCCCTTTACTTTGTTTCATGGTGCACTGAGAGAAAGCTTCAGCCGGGTTGGTCTTTCCACAGCCTCTTCTGGTAAGATCCAGCTCAGAGTGCCGAGTTTAAGGTCGAGGGCCGGTGTATATATATATATATATATATATATATTATACATATAATGTGTATATATATATACATGTGTATATATATATATATATATATATATATATTATACATATAATGTGTATATATATATATATACATGTGTATATATATATATACATATATATATATATATATATATATATATATATATATAGGGTTTAGGGGCTTAGGGTTTTAGAGGCCTGTCGGGTTCAGGTTCATGCTAAATGTTTTCGGCCGTGCTCTGCCGCGCCATATAGCTGTTTCGGGTGATAAATTCCACATGGCTGCTACATTTGCTTGGTTACTCCATTGTTACAGCTCTGCGTTGCTGTCACCCGCGGCTGCCAGAGTGCTTGTCAGCCTCAGCTTTGGGGATGATGGGGATGGTGGTAGTGGTGGTAATGACCACGAAGACCATGATGAGGATGGTCATAGCGATGACAGCGCTGATGGTAAAATGTCAACAGTGATGTGCTACTACCACTACCGCCACCACAACCAGCACCAGCACCAGCACCAGCACCACAACCACCATTACACAAAGGAAGTGCTACATTCAGAAGGTCTGTCTCTGTCTCTCTACCTATCTCTCTCTCTCTCTCTCTATCTGTCTCTCTCTCTCTCTCTCCGTCTCTGTCTCTGTCTCTGTCTCTGTCTCTGTCTCTCTCTCTCTCTCTCTCTCTCTCTCTCTCTCTCTCTCTCTCCCCCCATATACATATATACACGCATAACAGTCGTGCCTATCAGATATATGTATATACACACACATACATATATATATATATGCATATTTGTTTATTCAGTTGGCTAAATATACCGTGGGCTCGTAACTTCTATCTGCACATATGTATATGTATGTATATATATATATATATATATATACATATATATATATATATACACATATGTGCACACACACCATGTCTATCTATCTATCTATCTATCTTTGTAACTGAATATATATATATATATATATATGTGTGTGTGTGTGTGTGTGTGCATATGTGTTTGCCCGCTTCTTGCATGCAAGCGGCAACGTCGTGGTCGTTGTCACAGTACTCTGCCTTGTAGGACAAGGCGAGACTTCATGAGCACACAGCAAGGAGTTTCGAGGCTCAGAAGGATGACCGACCATGTAGCAAACGTGCACAGTTGAGCTGCTTAGCTGGGCCCCCAACCTTCATCGAAATTCGGTATCTGTCTGGTAATTCTCATCTGAAACCCACAAACGAAGTAGAAACCCATGATTCACTTCGGAGCTCCTGAACCCCTAAGGCCCTACACTTAAACCCCTTACCCCCTAAACCCGGAAGCCTGCATCGCCGAGCCCCAAACTTCGAAAGCCGAGTCCCGAACTTCGAAAGTGGAGCCGTCAGGTACATCAAAGCACCGAGACCTGACTGAATCTCGTGTGCAAGAGCTACCATATCGGTTTAGGATTTTAGAAAGAGCTACTATATCGGTTCAGGAATTTAGAAAGAGCTACCATATCGGTTTAGGAATTTTGAAAATAGGGTGTTGGGATTTGGGGTTAAGCTCTTTTGGGTTCAGGGGTCTAGGCTGTAATCCTTTGGGAGCCGGCATTGGGCAGTTGGCTGTCTGATGCGGGGATACGACATTTCACATGATCTACCAAGGGGTGTGTGAATATTTGTAGAAGCATGGATGTAGGTACATTCATAACTACATGCACCTATGTAAGCACACGCATACTTACATATGTATGTATGTATGTATGTATGCATGTATGTATGTATGTGTATATGTATACATACAACTAACAATCAATCAGATAAAGCTTCGTCACCTAGTTGAAACTTCTCTGAATCCGAGATGCAGTGGAGAGCCCACTCTCTTCAGAAGCCTTCCTGGACGAAAACTGTGCGGTGCCTCCCAAGCACTCGAAGCCCTCCGCGCAACAGAGCGATCCTTTGAACCCCAAACCCGAAACCCCAAACCCGAAACCCTAAAGATCCAAAGCTACAGAGGCTAGCTTTAAAGGGGTCCCTTAGAGGAGCCCTCCCCCCTGAATCTGCAGCAGGAAGGCCCACAAAAAGAAGGACGATGAAGCCGAGCCTGAGCATCAGGAGCTTGGGAGTTCAGGATTTCAGGCTTAGGGGTTTAGGGGTTCAGGATTTGGGGTTTGGGGCTTAGGGTTTAGGGCCTTTAGGGTTTAAGGGGTTCAGGAGTTGGGGGTTCGGCGTTTGGGGTTTAGGGGTTCAGGATTTGGGGTTTAGGGTTCGGGGTTTAGGGGTTAAGCTTGAAATATCGGAGCCACAAAGACAGGACGAGATACTCAAAACAGGCACATTGAACAATGACAGACATGCTACATTCCAGTGCTGACACCGGTGGCAGGAAAACAACAGCAACACGACACAACTCCTGGAGCATAACCCACAGTCAGCATGCATTTTCCATCATCCTCTTTGACTGCCTCCCTGATAGGATAACTACAAGCACAACAATCGGAAACACCTAAGTATGCACTAACCGGCCATGACATCGACGATAGAGGCAATGATCCTCCCAACACTAGAAAATACACACCCCACCTAATGTAGGGGCCTTAATGGTTAGAATAGGGTTTTGGGGTATATTATGCAAAAATATTAAAAAGGCACCACCAAAAACAGTAGTGGTAATTAGTCAAGCCCGTATATTAGGTCTTAATAGCCCTTAAAGTAACCCTTATCGACCCCTTTAAAGGAACCCTACTCTAATTATTAAGGCCCCTACATTATTTGCGGCTTCCAGCCATCAAGGCTTCCCGGACGACAGCACCAGAGGAGGCTGGTCGGGTCTCGGGAGTAGCGGAGACGGAGCACGAGCCCTGACGCCTCGAAAGGTAATTCTAGGGGTCTTATAATACTTAGAATAGAGTTCGGGACATTTTATAGCAAGTGTACGTACGATAACGAACCCTTCAGAATAATCAAGAATGATATTGATTGGAAATTATTCCGACCGGGGTGCCAAAACACAGAAAGCGTCGACACAACTTGTACTCACGGTTTTTGCAGCAGCAAAGTTCCTGAAGCTTGCAGTCTAGACGCAAATCCCAAGTCCGAAATCCTAACCCCTAGACTCTAACCTCTACAAAGCTTCGGCTGGTCCAAGCACATCCCAGGAGCATGAGCCAGACTTCCCACCAGCCGCCTTTGCTGTCGTACTCTTCCTCCGGCAAGGGCGTTGGGTTTAGGTTTGTGTTTAGGGTGTAGATTCAGCGTACAGTCAAGATGAAGATTTAGGATATTTTAGGATCTAAACCCCGAACCCTGTTCTGAACAAAACATGCCGCAGACGTAGGATTCAGGGGGATGCACGAAGGAACTCTGGGGTTGCCAGAACCTCAAGCGAGCTTAGCACAAACCCTTGCAGACTCTACTTGGAGGATCATGGGACTTAGTAAGTAAGGCTATAAGTACCTTAATTGGGGTTATAAGTAGTTATAAGTATAGCTACCCTAATTATAACCATAGTTACTAAGTCCCATGATCCTTTAAGTAGAACCGTTATAGGGTATACTCATAGAACCATTTTCGAACCCTCAGACCGAGACTTACGGCTGACAAAACTAGCCGAAGAAGTGAACCTTTCGAATGCGTAGTTAAACGACGGTGGAACTACATACACCCCAGATGCTGGAAGGTTGCCTACCCAGCACCGAAGTATAGAACCCCTCTAGCCCAACAACCCCTAACCCCTAAACCCTAACCCCTAAACCCTAAACCCTAACCGCTAAACCCTAAACCTTAAACCCTCAACCCTGAACCATAAACCCTAAACCCCAACCCCTAACCCCAAAACCCCAAAACCCTAGAGGCCGGAGGAGCCCTAGTGCCTTAAACTGCTTCAGATCAGGAAAGAGGGAGTCGAAAAGCGCATCCTTGCCGAACTCCTGCACAAGGCTTCGAAGAAGGGCTATTCGCCGGGTGTATTCATAAAGGCCTGTGGGTCTCCCCCTATAGAACCCTAACATAAGTGCTATTATCTTTGAGGGTTATGGGTTTAGGGACCATTGGACGGGAAGAAGGGCTATGATCTTTGAGGGTTATGGGTTTGGGGACCATTGGACGGGATACTATAAAGAGTACAATATACGAGGCTAAACAATCACGAACAATGCTTTCATGCGAGGGTTTCAAGCTCTGGACGGTTGGGGCTTCTAGCTTAGTCTCAAGTTTTCTTTTGAGTTGTGGGCTTTCGGCCGATTCTTAGGTCAAGGGCCTAAGGCTTAGGCCTCAGCTGTTCTTTTTGCGGAAGGCGGCCTCTGGTTGCCTCAAGGTAGCTCATTACTTACCTTTGGTTAGTAGGAAATGGAAGAATGGTAGTAATAGTATTTATAATTGTACCCCACTCCCCCATTCCCTACTAACCAAAGCTAAGATTACCGGGCAGCCCTTCGCGCGCCTAGTCAAAAAAACTTACCCGAGACGCTAAACCGAAACCCTGAAATCGCGTGAAACCGAAACCCTAACCCCCAAACCCTTGAACCAAAACCCTATAAGCCACTCCTAAACCCTAAACCCCAGAGAGAACTGAACTCCTTCTGTTGCCACTTTACGCGCAGCTCTTTGGCACTCTTCGTCGTCGGCCTGGCAACCGAGCTGTCAGCATGCCCGCGCGATACCGAGCACAAACTCTTAAACTGGCTCAGGGATCGGAATTTAGGATTCTTCTTGCTATTGATATATTTCTATTTTCGATGATTGTTGTTCTTACAGACCCATAGCCGACAACCACAAGCCCATCCACATCGACGGGGCCGCCGAAAGCGGCCCCAAACTAGTATAGGTAATTAAGGCCCCTATATTAGGTTGTTGCAGCTTCGAACCACCTGTTGTGACAGGAAATCTGCGCAAGTGCAGGCTCAAGTTCGACACCACCTGCATGCATGCTCGGTTTAGGGGGTAGAGGTAAAGAGTTTACCTCTGCTTCCAAACAAGAGAGTCGAGAGAAAACAAGTTCCCGCCCTCAGCTAAATAGCAAAACCGCATCCCTGAAATCCGAAACCCATGTGGCAAATTCTCTAAGTTGGGGTCCCTCTTAGGATCCTTTTTTATAAGGGTGCCGTACTATCTTGGTGACCTAGAAGGGGATCCCCATTTAGAGAACTACTCATGTGCCCGGACCAGGGAAAACACTTGCGCGAGGGACGTGCAAATCATGTTCACCACTTCCAGCAGGCCACCAGGACCTTAGAGCGGTTTTGGGGTTTAGGGTTTGGTTTAGGGTTTAGGGTTTGGGGTTTAGGGTTTAGGGTTTGGGGTTTAGGGTTTAGGGTTTGGGGTTTAGGGTTTAGGGTATGCAGCTTGTCGAAGTCCTATCTGCAGGCTCGGGAGCCATAGTAAACAGGTAGTTGAAGCGATCCTAACCATGGTTTTCTGACGTTCCTACTGAGGACCTGCCTACTGCATTCCGTGACCCTCTAAGTGAAGATTCGGATTGTGCTGGGAGGGTCGCCAAGACCTGAATCCCTAAAGCCTGAACGCCAAACCGTAGCCCAGACGCTACTTGGAGGATCATGAGACTGGTTATAAGTACCTCAATTGGGGTTATAAGTAGTTATAAGCAAAGTTACCCTAATTATGACCCTAGTTACTTCGTCCCTTGATCCTTTAAGTAGGGATGCCAGGAAGTCAGGTTACGATGCTGGATATCTCTGGCCTTGGCGTTGCTCCGATGCTGTTCGCTGACATTTACTGGATACCCTCAGAATGGACTGCTACTGCTACTACTGTTACTGCTGTTGTTACTGCTACTGCTGCTACTACCGTTACTGAGCGACTGCTACTACGACTACTCGTACTAGTAGTAATACTAGTACTAGTAGAACTAGTAGTACTAATAGTACTACCAGTAGTACTACGAGTACTACAAGTACTACTCCTACTACTGCTATTATTGGTACTACTGGTACTACTAGTACGACTACCACTACCACCACCAATACCAGCACCCCTACGCCGACAACCACCCCTACCACTGCCACTGCTGCCGCTACCAGTAACACCGCTGCCACTGCCACTGCCACTTGCCGCTGCCACTGCCACTGCCTCCGCTACCACCCCACTACAACCACCACGAGCACCATGTGTGCATCTTTGCGTTTCTTTTGTGTCTGTCACTGAAACAAATGTCTGTGATTGCCCCTGTGTTCAGCACGTGATCTGTGCTGCTGCCCTCGGCGCCCACTCTACTATATGCATTGTGCCTTTGAGTTCTTCAGATTGCCACCGTCGTTGTTACTCTAACAGTGATGATGGTGGTGATGCTTCATGTACATTAATTGAATCCACGAGCGACATGCATTCGTCTGAATCCCAGGAATTACCATCTTCTCGTGATATAGAACCGAGAACACCCCTACCCAACTAACGATGCATGCCGCAGGGACAGCACATGCCTGCAACCTAGCAGTTTAAGTGCCCATTATAAGTTTACATATCGATTCAGCAATCCCTGCGACACATGGAGACAGGAAGCGCCGCCGATTTTCCATCAGATCGAAATGCACTGCCTCTAGGGGTAAGTGCATGGCTTCTCTTCCTTCGCATGCATGGTCTCCAGAAGGACACCAGCCGAGAAGTTAATCAAACGTTGTGCTTGGCAGCTCCCCCCTACACTTTGACACTTGCACAGAAGCATCCGTGAGCCAGACAAACTGTAGCATGCATACATGCATCTTATCACAGCAGCTCTTAGCTCTTTCGTGTGATGTAGAGGGTGCCGCCGATGTGAAGCCGGGACGAAGTCCGAGTAAACTCCAAACTGCATCCTGGTATCAGAAAAGCATTTGGAATTGCCCGTGCCTCCTCTGCCAAGCACTTGCCAACAAATCCGTTGGTGTGAAAGCCAATGCGTCTTTGCAAATCAAGTGTCCGTAATCCATGCCGATAATCCGTCCAGTGGAAATGGCTCTCTCTCTATGGGTACACCAACATTGCAATGGCAAATAGCACCCGTGGCAGTACAGGAGCGTCACCTAAAGCAGCAGGAGTAGCAGTGGCGGTCGCTGGCGTTGTGCAGTGTTGTAGTAGTTGTTGTCGTAGTACTAGTAGTAGTACTCGTAATATTCGTAGTGCAGGAGCAATAATAGTAGTAGTAGTAGCAGCAGCAGCAGTAGTAGTAGTCGTAGTCGTAGTCGTAGTCGTAGTCGTAGTCGTAGTCGTAGTAGTAGTAGTAGTCGTAGTAGTAGTCGTAGTCGTAGTCGTAGTCGTAGTCGTAGTCGTAGTCGTAGTCGTAGTCGTAGTCGTAGTAGTAGTAGTAGTAGTAGTAGTAGTAGTAGTAGTAGTAGTAGTAGTAGTAGTAGTAGTAGTAGTAGTAGTGGTAGTAGATCACATCAGGCTGCGCGAGTTAAGCTGCAGACGTTATGGAAAGTGCTTGGGAGGACACTGGCAAACGCATGTGCGAGCAACACGGCAAGTGAAGCTCCTCCATACATTTAGCGGTGCAGCAAAAAGACGCAAAAACTTAATTGGAAGCTGCCGGATAGGAGCAGCCTCGCTCGGGATAGTAGACCTCTGATTGATGAACCCCTGCCCGTCTTCAAAGTCCTTAGTCGGCCTTATTGCAATTGTCTTCAACCAGGGGCCTACATGATTGTAACCACACACAGGGACTTCCAGGCCACGGAAACAATCACAAGCTTGGTGAATAATCTGCAAAGTTGTCGAAATCGACACTTTTGGACCCACCCGCGCTCCCATCGAAGTCCCTTCATGCATAGCCCACAGGGCACATTGATCCACGACACGCGTAATCGCGAATGACATCAGCAAGCTCAGAAAGTAACAGGACCCAGCAGCCATCGTAACTAGTGATCTTCTTCCTCGTCGAGGTGTCAAAGTCTAGTTGTTGCCCTAGCCTGAACGACTTTGGTGACTTGCTGTGACTTGGCTTCTGCAGTTGGCACCTTCAAATGCTCAGAGTCCATGGCACTATAGTCAGCGTGTCTCTGCACGAGCCCACGAGGGAGATTTCTCCCCAAAGTGTGCCAAGGCCAAGACATCTGGCAATCTGTACATAGGGCATGCGGCATGGCTGTTCAAGTCAGCGGAACACTGGCAACGCGAACGTCGGATGTGCGTTTTGCACATGCCAAGACCGTGAAAGAATCTCATTTTTGCTGGTACTTTGAACCCCGTCAAGCTCCTTTAAAGGCGGGCCCTTCCTTAAGGGCATCCTTAAAAGGGCCCTCCTTAGTGCGGCACATCCCAGAAACCGGTGTCCTCCTCACTCTCTGCTTCGAGTTCGGGAGCATTGCTCCCCTTGAGATCGGCGGACTTCACGAAGTGGACGACTTCCCGAGTCGGTTGCCCCAGCCAAGGCTGAACCATCAGCCAGGCCTATGCTCCCGAAAACATGAGAAGAAGATGCACTGGTGATGATGGTGACTACCAAGACCCCCAAAATATGTAAAATAAAAACCAAAACCTACAAAAGGCTATTATTCTACATACCTTTGGGGTCCAGGTATGATGATGAAGATGATGGGAAGTGCTAAAGTTACTATGGCATAACATGGTGGAGAAGTCAACGAGTTTGCGAAAGACATGCTGAAGCGAGGCCCTAGAACCCAAAGCTTGAACCCCGAACTCCAGCTGCCAACCATGGCTCGGAGTTCGCTACCGGGGGCGGATCCAGCACAGATATGTCCCCAGGGAGGCGGTCGTAGAAGGGCGACACAAAGGGCTGAATGGCCTTGATCACCTCAAAGCGCAGAGCCATGGTTTAGGGTTGAGGGTTTAATGAAATACAACAACACTAGCACGAAATGTCTAAAGCCATACAGAGGTACAGCAAGAATCACGCCAATCCTCATGATGTACATATTAAGCACGTGGCCCTCCACATGTGCCAAACACCGAAACCCGAAAACCCTATCTTAAACTCAACTCTTTACGCCCTAAGCCCCAAATAGCCCTGCCTTCGGAAACGAAAGCCTCAAATCGCCCCACCTACAACAATTACCCCCGCTTACGGCAATCTAATACTGTATCGAGCCTTTTGCCAGGCATAGACATCGAGCCCTAATTCTCCGGAGTCGAACGGTCCACAAAGCACGACCCTACACTTAACAACCCTAAACTCTGATACTCCAGGTTCTATCCTCCCGAAGCCCCACCTGAAACTTAATAGCACTAATCCGTAAACTCGATAAGCCGTCTAAACCTCAAGCCTCAACTTCAAATTCCTATAAACCCTAAACAACAAACCCAAACTACCCTACTGCACCCTGAACCCTAAACCCAAACTAGCCTACACCCTAAACCCTGAACCCTAAACCCAGACAGCTTCTTAGGCCGCTGAGGGGCCCTGATGATACATCGAATGCAGGGCAGCCAGTTGCCGAGGCTTAGCTTGGAGCAGTCCACGATCAAGCCTCAGGGTCTAGGGTGTTGGGTTTTGGGGTTTATGGTTTTGGGGTTTAGGGTTCTAGGATTGGGGTTTAGGGCTTGGCGGGCTGGCGGTTTTGGGGCTTTAGGGTTTATGGTTTGGTGGGCTGGGGGTTTTGGGGCGTCAGGCATTCAGGGCCTATAGGGTTCGGCTTCTTGCGGGTGTTCATGTGCTTAAAGTTAAAGGGCTCTCTGTTTCCGGGTGTTCAGTAATATTGAAGTGTTTAGACTTTACAGGCTTTTGAGGAATGTTCAAGGGCTTTTGTGGCTTCGGGGGATTATGAGACTCTGGGTTCTTGATATATTGATGTTTCAAGAAGCTTTTGAAGCCTTTAAGAGCTTGTATGTGCTCTAAACATATCTCTACATGCATTTCACACTATTTGAGGGCCTTTCACGTGTTTACGATTAAGAGCTGCAAGGGGCAAGGGGTTCAGGGCTGATAAGGTGTCTATGGATATACGCCCTTGCAGCGTTTTCGGGTTCAGGGCTATGGCTTTGAGGGTTGCACGGGTTCAGGGCTGAAGGGTTCAGAAGCTTTCTCAGAAAACGTCAAGCTAGGTTTTATACATCCATTGGACAAATTGTGTGTGTGTATATATATATATATATATATATACTACGAGGTGCTGTGTGTATGCATGCATGCTTGCATGCATACGTACGTGCATACATACTTACATATGTACAGTCATATAGGTAGACATGCACACATAGTTTGTCTGCCTTTGCTCGGCTCGGGGTCTATAAGTTGACGTGTCCTTTTTTTAAAGTGGCTGTAAGCGGAGCTTTGAATCCAGGCCCAGAGGCGTAATATAGGGGCCTTAATAATTAGAATAATGATTTGGGGCCCATTATACTATAACTATAATAAGGAACCCCCAAAATAGTATTCATAACTATTAAGGCTCCTATATCATGCACGACTCACAGACTAGAGCGTTGACGCCTTCTGAATCTTTGGTTGCGAATACGGACGGCTTGGGGCTTCAGAGTTGGAGGGCATGGGATGGCATCGGTATTTCGACAAACCTGTAAGAACCCGTAATTGAGGGATGGTCCTTAAAGTATCCTGACAAGCCCGACAGACAAGTTCGAGGGCTATTCCGGTATTACGGGGCTATACAGCTCCTGGGTTCTCTGGGAAGTTCAGCCAAGCTTCTCATGCGAAACATGTGCTCTGCCACTTGCGGCCGCCTGGCTTCAAAGACTTTCGTTCGGAAGGCTTTGCGGCCAAAGTCTCTGACAGGTTCAGGGGAGCAGTGACAACTCAACACTCGTGTGGTGAAATTTCTGCTTCGCTTCGCTCGGAAGGCTGCCAAGAATCAGTCAGTAGATATATTAGTACTGATATTCGTATTCGTATGAATACTAATATTCGAATTAGTTTCAGTACTCGCGTTACCTATGTACGTACCAGTTGGTGCATGGGCTGCGAAAGTCTCTTGCAGACAAGCAGCGTCCAGCCGATGGACTTCGCCACGCTGTCTAAGCCACAAAGCCTTCAGAAACAGATAAATTCATCCTTTACAGGGGTCTATAGGGGCTAGTATAAGGGATACCATAAGCGAACCATGATCTAGGGGCCTTAATAAATAGAAAGGGTTTTGGGGGCCATTATACTATAACTCCAACAAGGAACACTCAAAATATCATAGGCAGTTATTAAGGCCTTTACAGTAGATTCATGAGCATTATGTGGCTGCATTCGGTCTGGACACCTGGTGTGCTCAAGACTTCCGGTGAAAGACAGCAACCAAGTCACGCTTGTTGTGCCAGCAACTGGGACTCGCCCACCGTCATGTGCCTCAGCTTTGCGAGAGCATTGCTGCGCACATTACACGCGAATCATCCCAATCCTATTTGCGAGCCCACAGCTTCTTCACACCCTTAAACTCACATAGCAAGCAGTTGCGAGCCAAAGATGCAGGCAAGCCATAGGCCAAGTTCCCCACAGCCCCGAAGCAGAGCGCAGGGTCTCCAATCTAGGGTAAGCCTATGAAGCGCTAAACTCCGAATTCAACCCTAAGTCCTGTAATTCCTGAACCCCAAATAAGCCCTGAAACCCTCAACCCTAAACCAAGTCGCTCATCTGCCAAGTTGACCACAAGCACTTCGCGGTTTTCCTCGTCTTGCCCGACCTGGGCCCACCCATAGGCCCCAAAGTAGTTCCTTCTTGGGAATACCTTGTAAGATTCTGTATATGAACCCCAAAAAGGAACTACTTTGGGGCCTTTGGGCAGCACAACAAAACATCCGTGGAATCCAATGATAGAAGGGCCTTGATGAATTCAACAGGTGTCCTACTTCAAAGGGTCTCTTTACAGGCTATCTAAGAATATTTCAGGGCCTGATATGGGGGCCTTAACTTGGAACAGGGTTTTTGGGGTATATTATAACTACAATGTACGGTAGTTGATATAAGGAGTCCTAAGGAATAGCAACGGAATTACGCGGGCTTCGTTTAATTTCCTCCTAATTTAGGAGAACAGGGCCCTACTTACTTTAGAGGTCAAAGGAGCAACGAGGCAACTGTCCTATCTGTTGTGTCTTTTTCTTACCCGGCCCCGCAAACAGCTGCGAAGCCGCTCAGGCAAATGCTGAATAGGCTAAAGTTTAGGGTTTAGGGTTTAGGACTGAAGGTGTAGGAGTTTAGGATTTGGGGTTTGGGGCTTTAGGGTTTAGGAAATAACAAACTCCAAGACCCGTCAACAGGTTGATAGGGTGTAGGATATCGCAATGCAAGACCCGAAACCTCAACGAACCGGAAGAGCCTCATGGATCACTCTGGGGGGCTACGCCCTGAATCCTGCAGCCAAGAGACATGTCGGATGACCCTCTGTATGTCTGAAGGGATCCTCGTGGATGAGACAGGATGAGTTCGGGTTTGCGGTGGACAGGAAGGGTTGAGGGTTTAGGGAGAGCCGAAATTTGGGTTTGGGGAGAGCCCAAAGATGGGAGTGCTGGAAGACTTCAGGGCAATCTGTCGAGGCTCTCATCGGTTCCTTTGCTAGTGCCCGAACGGAGCTTCGATTGTACGGGTAAGGCGCGCAGGTTCCCGAATGAGCTGGGGCGGAAGTCTGAAGTTCTAGAGGGACTCTCATCCACTCTCGCGATCAATATTCAACGATTGCGGACGACAGCGCTCACGGAAAAGAGCCCCTCGAGTGGTGGAGATGCTCGTTGGTGCAGGCCGCAGAAGGATTTGGGCATACTTTGTGGCCCTCAAGTGATTAACATGTGTCTACATAGCTTCAGGAACTAGTTATGAGAATCTCTAGTTACTGTAGGGCTTTCGGTCGGCAAAGACCCTCAAAGCAACTTCTGCCAGCTGCTACCTCTCTACGTCGTGAGCGAACCGACCTTGCACATACTTTGCCTTCTGATGTCTTCCGCGTGTTGAGCTTACGTATAATTCGCCTCCCCAGCAATAAGCCTAATGTCCATTATCTATGCCAAAGGGTTAGGGTTTAGGGGGTTTTAGAAATAAATTGTCTAGGTGCGTGAAGCCACAACACACCGAGATCTGAGTCCGGCACTTTCCGCAAGTGCCAGCCTCTGCTGTCATCACTGCAGAATAGCTTGCGACCAAGCAGTTCACGGTGGATTTTCTGTTTCAGGAACCATAAACCCCCTAGGTCGACAACGGAGACTATAGGTAAGCTCCTGCAAGCCCAGGAGCTCTACAACCCTGAAGCCCCTAAAGCCACCTAACCCTAAACCCTAAACCCTAAACCCAAAACCCAAAACCCTAAACCCTAAACCCTAAACCCCTAAACCCTAAACCCTAAACCCAAAACCCAAAACCCTAAACCCACTAAGTTCACTTGAGAAAGGCAGCGAAAGGCGACTCCCAGGGATAGACGAGCCAGTTCGGTGCGCCAGGAAAGGCATCGAGGCCTCGTTCCTCCTTTCCAGGGTTATACGGGTTTCCTGGGTTTAGGGTTTAGGGTATACGGGTTTCCTTAACCCTACATCCCTCGAAACCCTAAACCCTACGACACGTGGGCTTTTGCTTCTGGCAACAATCATTATAATTGTTGATCACGCCTTGCACCCCACCCCCGTCTAAGCTTATTAATTGTACGTGAATGTATCTGCAAGAAGGGAAATAAGCATCGCTCGAAATCTGTCAAGACGCCGAGGGAATAAACACTCACCGATCGACCGCTGGAATGAGAAGACGTGCATTCTGAGCTTAGTCAATGCTCGTTTCGAAACACACCAAGCAAGCAATGACGGCGTGGCTGGAGAACGTGGGAAGGAAGGGTCGGAGGCAACGACCCTTGAAAGAAGGGGCAGAGAGGTAAAGGAAAGCGAAAGAACGGAAACCAAAACAAGGCTGTTTTTCTACTATTACTATTACTATTACTGTTACTGTTACTATTACATCCTTTGGGGGTCCAGGTAAGGGCGGCAAAGGCAAGTCCTAGCAGGGGAGATATCGGTCCTGCACAGCCAGAGGCTGGGTCCGGGGCTGCAGCTGGGCCACCAGGGCACCTTTTCCCAAACATTCCAGGGTTTAGGGTTTAGGGTTTTAGGGTTCAGGGTTTAGGGTTTTAGGGTTCAGGGTTTAGGGTTTGGAGGTTTACGGTTTCGGGTTTAGGGATTCCACATTCGCTACGGTTGTGGGTCTTGGGAGTTTTGGCTTAGGGTTTTACTTCCTTTTTGGGGTTCAGGGATTTGAGCGTAGGATCTCGGGCTTACGCGTCTAGAGTCTCGCCATGAACCCCAAACCTTACACCTTGCTAACCTCTCAGCCCCACAACTATAGGACATTGTCGGATATTGTCGTATACTACAGTATGTCATGGTATGTTCAGCAAATTCCAGTATATTCGAGCATACTTTACTAGTAGATTATGGTATGTTAAGCTATAGGATATTCGAGCCGATCTTTTTTTACTGAGAGCTGCACAGATGCCAAGAAGAAGAGGCAGGTCCCTCGCGTACTTCTTCACTCCATGCCCTCGGGCAGCAAAGGCTTCCCGCAGCATTTCGACGCGGCAGGGAGATGCAGTTGTGCAAAAACCCCCCTCAAAAAACACAGCTCGATCCAAAAGAGTCGACCCTAGGGAGATCCCTAAACCCTATCAGCCCGATAAACCTTAAACTCCATTTTTAGGGGACCTTGCAACTCTGTGGAAAGGCTCCTAGTCATGGCTTGGGCCAGATCAAAGGTGGCTGCCCGGGCACCGTGGCGTCCCTCTCAAGGTCGTGTGTGCATACATATATATATATACACACACATACACACACGTACATATTCTGTATTCATATATATATATATATATACATATATATATATATATATATATATATATATATATATATGCATATACACGTATAATCATATTTAGAATATTCATTTACCTACTACTCTGTATATGCATATGTGTGTGTATACATATATATATATATATATATATATATTCATGAACCCTATCCAAACTCCAAATGCTAAGCCGTTTTGAAGCAGTGACATGTAGCAAACATGACGAAAAGACTGCGACCAATGGTCAATGAGCCCTAAAACTGAATCGCAACAGTCATACAAGTCAGGATAGTGATAAGTCTAGGAACAAGAACAATCCTCAACGGCTCATATTGCAAAACGGTCTGGATGATCCACTGCTTTTCTGTAAGCATTCCATAGCATGCTGTGGGGCTGTAGCCCCGGTCGGAGACGAAATAATCGACGGGGCTTCTGAAGCCCTTCTAATCCAACTTCAGAAGGGATTGTTCAGAATCCTGCAACCTGTTATGCTACGTGGCTCAAAAAGGACAAGAGTCTACGGCAATCAAGGGTCCTAGCAGTAGCAAAAAGGGACACCAGTCAGTATGGAACAATCCTCCTCTGCAAGGGAGACGCTTGCAACTAGGGCTCTGAACGGCCTGGGCTGGCTTCCAGCAAGGTATCAGTGTAAACTTTACCCAAAGGCCCCAAAGTAGTTCCTTTTTGGGGTTCATATATAGAATCCTATAAGGTAATCCCAAAAAGGAACTACTTTGGGGCCTATGGGTTTAAACCCTTGAGTCCAACAGGCATAATTAATATTCGTAGTGGCAGTCCGTGAATCGGCTGCTCTCGGAGCAATCGTGTTGCCTTTCTGTTTGCCTGTGGGATGCAGGTGGGCCAAGAACTGCTGGTGTAGCGAAGCTCCGCTTCGATCGTGCATCGGTATCGGAGATTTCTTGCGCGCGCATGGAAGTTGTTCACCCTAAAGATGTCTTCGCGTATATGTCTCGTGCTTGAATCACTAGTTCTCGAAAATGCCGACGAAGCCGAATGTATGAATTAAGTGCATAGGAAGAATCTCAATGCGTAAATATGTATATAGAACATATGTGTATGTATGCATGTATGTATGTACGTGGGTATGTCGGTACGTATGTATGTATGTATGCACGTCAGTGTGCATTTGTAATACATACATCTTTTACATACATGCAAAGTATGCACAAATATAGTTATTATACTCACTCGCCCATGTCCTGGAGTGACAAACTGATCCGACATTCTATGCGCTGCCGCCCTATTGTTGGCAGCCATCGACGATTCCTACGAGCAAGTCTGAATTCTGCTTTGGTGCGGCAGCCGATTGCGGAGGCCGGCACAGGGCTCAAAGGCACGTAATTTACGGCAATTAATCATCAGAATAGGGTTTGGGGGCCGATTCTACTGTAGTTGATATACTATAGGGAATCCCAAAACAACAGGATATCACGTGCTCGAGCCCATGTACATATTCGGCCTTCATTTGGAAGCTGTGGGCTTCATGCAGCTGTTGCCCAGTGTGCTGGAAAAGCACCAAAACAACTACAGCAAAATGATGGACAAATCTTGTCGGCGCATGCCAGCAAAATCAAGGGCACATGCTTGGTCGACTGATCACGCAGAGTTCGAATACTGTGCCGTAAACAGAACACCTGAACTTTCCTCGAATCGACCTGTTGCCACGTCTTGCAGCCTGTACATAAAGCCCGAAGCCGGAATGCAACTTGGGTCCAGCGACTCCTCCGTGCACGTGAATCATCTTGTAAATGCATCTTAAGCTTAAGTTGGCTCCTACAGAAGAAGCTATGAGACACATCCTAACGGCACTATCACGTCATCACGGCTGGCTGCTAGCTAGCACAGACCGACAGCTGTCGTCGTGCATCACAGGAAAAGTGAAACCGCGAATTCTCTGCATGCCAGCCGCCTGTATGCTTTCCGATGCACTCGTGTAGTCACGGGCCTGCCAATGTACAGGGAAACCAAATGCGAACGTCGAGACTTCAAGTCTAGTCTGATTGCTGTGCTTTAGGCTTTTTAACCACTCCCCCTACTGCCAGTGCTGCTTCTGCTGCTACTGCTACTACTGTTACTACTGCGACTACTACTACCACCACCACCACGACGACTACTACTGCGAAAGCAATAGCATCAGTTGCAGCGGACGTCGGTAGTAGCGGTGACAGGCAGCAAGTAGCTGCACGAGGCAGAGCAGCAGAAGAAAAAGAAGGAACTGCACATGTTGAAAGCTCTGGAGGCGCCTCTGCTGCTGTTGCTCCTTTAACGCTTCATACATCCCACCGAAGACATGAAGGATGACCTTGGCTGACCATGCGACTTCGGACGGTTGGGGCGGTTTTCGGGTTTCCACAGGCCCACCTTCGGCAGGATCTGATTGGCACACCAATTGCAACCTCCTGAACCCAACAGAAGCTTTTGTGTGGTGCCCCGTCTCCCGAAGTTCCAACCCGTCAGGTGTCTGCGTTGCTTTCTGCTACTGCTACTTCTTCTTCTCTTACTACTGCTACTGCTACTACTGTTGCTACTACAACTACTACAGCTACAACAACAACAACTACTACTACTACTACCACTACTACTACTACTACTACTACTACTGCTACTACTACTGATACTACTACTACTACTACTACTACTACTACTACTACTACTACTACTACTACTACTACTACTACTACTACTACTCCTGCTGCTGCTGCTACTACTACTACTACTACTACTACTACTACTAGTACTACGACTACAACTACGACGACCACTGCCAAGCACAACGATATCTACTTCCACTAGTTCGACCAGTACCACTAGTGCGACGACGGCGACTGCTGCTACGACTGTCATACTACGGCTGATGATGCAAATACTGCTGCTACTACGACGAGGACTACTACGAATTATGATTGTAATCGTTACTGGGGCTCCTGCAAGAACTGCTAAAGAAAGGACAACTTACACAGTTCATGACATAGCACATACCGGCCACGGCCGTACTGGGACCTTAATATAGCACCCTGAAGAGTAGGATCCTTCTCACAAGAAGCCAAAATAAGGTACCCCTATCGGAAACTCCCACATCTCTGTTGGATGCCCAGGCGCCCCTTTGAGCCAAGTCTGCCCTGGCGGCAAAGCAACAAGCGCTTGAGACCACGGTCGAACTGCCTCTCTACCTCTGCGTGGGTTTCGGGTTTAGGGTGTAGGCTGTAGGGAAGTTAGGGCTAGCGTTCAGGGTTTTAGGGTTTAGGGTTCAGGGTGAACCTCCAGGTGCCAACCATGATCTATATATGTTGAAAGCATACAAAACTAGTAGCTATACGTATGACATATGTCTATCCTTACTGACATCTGAGACTATCGTTGTCAGAATGTGACATGCTATGTCGTATATAGCACTCTAACCACTTCATGTGTTACTATCTGCTGTATAATTGCTTGCATAGGGAGGGTCCTCATTGTGAAGAGTGACGGAGACCAATATAGGGAACCTCCTGAGTTGCGCAACCACGCATATCTGCGAGGGGAGAAGGATTATATAGTACGCTTACCTGGTCACTACAAGAGTAACATGCTGTGCCCTGTTCGTGAGTTTTGTCTTCCGACACTCAAGGGGTTGAAGCATCTCGGTTGAGGCTACTTAAAGGATCATGGGACTTAGTAACTAGGGTGATAATTAGGGTAACTATACTTATCTACTTAAGACCCCAATTAAGGTACTTATATATAACCTTACTTACTAAGTCCCATGACCCTCCAAGTAGAAACCCAAGGAGCTGGCAATTTTGCCGCTCTCCGCTTGCAATATGGAGCTGAAGCCGCTCTTGATCAGTCTTCATGTGATCAACTGCGCTACAATAGCTGCGAAGTCGGACTTTGTCTCGGTCGTAACGTATTCGCTGTCATGGAGGTGGAAGTTGAAATCTTCAAGTCTGAAAACGAAATTCACCCACAGAATATCCTCTGTCACAACTGCGACTGTCACCCAGCGCAAAGCAAGAACTGAGCCGCCCGAGCCCGCCGCGATGTCAGAACCCCTTACAAGTTTAGGCGCTACATCCAACAAGTAATGCAAGCCAAAAACGCTTAGACGCTGCCCTACTGACCCTGCAGGATGGACCTCGTCAGATCGGTATCTCTCGCCCTGCCATTGTGACAAGAAGTCCAGCTCATCAACCTGAAAAGGGGTTTCAGGTAGGGCT